>CM045758.1:195068909-195293909 GCA_025200525.1 Camellia lanceoleosa | reverse complement strand
TTTGGCATTATTTTCTGGTGATGCTTAATTTGCATTTGTTTTGTTTTCTATTCAATTTGTTTTCTCCATTTGACATGTTATTTTCTTGTTGTAAACATTCTAATAGTTCGTCTCCAATTTTTTTTTTTTTTTTCCTCATGTTATTTGGCAGGCTTTGGCCAAAACATTGACAGTGTATGAGCTAAGTTATTTGAAGGAGCAGTTTGTGCTATTGGAACCAAACGAAAGTGGCACCATAAGCTTGGACAATGTTAAAGCGGTTGGTTTCTTTTTTGTTTTTTGGAAAGAGTACTTAAAAAAAAAAAAGAATATTAAAGTGGTTGGTTGAAGCAAAACTGTTTATTTTGCTGTATTTAATGGATATGTTGCTCCGAAATATTTTTTATTTGGTCAGGCCTTGACGAAAAGTGCAACAGATGCTATGAAGGAGTCTCACGTCCTTGAATTTCTTACATCAGTATGTGCTTTGATTGTGATGGTGGATGTGCAATCAACAATTGTTTTCTCTATGGTGTTCTAATTTTTGGAGTGAAATTGTTTTCTCTTCTTTTGTGACAGCTTAATGCACTTCAATACAGAAGGATGAACTTTGAGGAATTCTGTGCGGCTTCATTAAGTGTCTATCAGCTTGAGTCTCTTGATCGATGGGAGCAACATGCTCGTCAAGCTTATGAACTCTTTGAGATGGATGGAAACAGGGCTATTGTCATTGAGGAACTGGCTTCTGTAAGTTGGTTCATGTTCCTGGGCACCATTTTTTTAATCATTCTCTCAATTAATGCAAGACCTAAGTATTGTATACATTACCACTGCGTGTTTGGCCAGAAAACATTTTCTCTTTTGGTGCAACGGTCAACAAAAAAAAAAAAGCTTATTTGGACATAAAATGTTTTTCACTTTTTGAAGGTTGGAAAATATTTTTGGACTAAAGTCTTTACTAATGCCATCACACTAACACAGCCATCGTCACCTCTCCCACCCCACCACCACCACGGCACTGCCACCACCTCCATCACCTCCACCACCACTACTACAACGACTAGTACATTAGTTTCAAGGATGCAATCAAACAAAATTAAACATTTTGTACATCAAACATTTTCAGCCGAAACAAAGCATATATTTTATATGCATTACTGTAATGTTCATGCTATATTACAGATTAAGTTTTTTGAGTTCATCATGTCAACAGACACAAACTTAAGACTGTCAAATGGTATTTTGGAAATTGTATCAGGAACTAGGTGTTGGCCCATCTGTTCCCGTTCACGCTGTTCTTCATGACTGGATTAGGCACACGGATGGGAAGCTAAGTTTCCTTGGGTTTGTCAAGTTGTTGCATGGTGTGTCTAGCCGGTCTGTTGCTAAAGCTCAATAATATCATAAGACCATACAGTGCCCTCAATTACTGGTTTCTTCTCTCTGTTGTCTTGGCAATAAAAATGCCTGATAAGAAGCAGTTAAGACACTTCTTAATCCTTTCCACTGTTGCAAACATGGCACAGCACTCTTCATCTTGAAACGGTTATTGTGTTTCATAAGTATAGCATGAGCTCGTATGCACTGTTTCCACTTGGGGAGGTTTGGTGTAGTGACATGACCGTAGTGCCATTGGAGCAATGAAGCACAAGAATGTGTTCCCACTGTAAAGTTGTAGTCAAATTTGTATTCAATTGCAGGACCTGTTGGATTTATTTTGTTTCATCCCTTTTTATTTTCAAAAGAAAGAAAAGGAGATGAAAATGGGAAATATTTCTCAACTGGTTTACAGACATTCATACCTGCTGGGTTTTTGTTGTTTTTTCACTGACATATTGGACTGGCCTCTAGTGCCTGAAATTGCCTTGTATCATCTGATGTGCTCTATATATGTATCTTCTAGTTAGTGGATCTCTGTTCGACTTTTACCACTTCTTTATATTGTTCAAAGTGGTGGTATTAGGCTCAGAACAACTGTAAATCTTGGAACTAATGGAAATTGCCTGATCTTCCTTGTCAAACTGATAGATTTAGCCATTACAATGCCAAGATGATGATGATGATCTTTTATTTGTCATAACTGGATTAGATTAGATAACTAATGGACAAACTAGATCATGCAGGATCGTTGGGCTCGCTAGAGATGAATTCCTTGTGAAAAAAATGTGGTTATTCTCACAGAGAAAGTTGAGCGGCTTGGACAGATAGAGCTAGACAAATGATGAAAAAATAACAACAAATTTTTCAAATTTTCAAAATGAGTCAAAAAAGTTTTCATTTTATCTTGAGGGTTGCAATCATGCTTTGATATCGATTACATAATTTAATGATTAAAAAATATCATATATGTATATATATTATCAAAAGTAGTATTTTTTTCATGTTTAAGTGGCACATTATAAGAGTATTTTTTTTTTTAAGAGAGTCACATCAGTGTGTATTTTCTTAATTACATATAAGTTCTATACAAACTTAAACCTTATTTAAATTATTTTAACTTTGTTTATTTTATATGTACAATAAATATTTCTTTTCCATATATTTTTCATAGTAAATTGAGATAATTCACAAATCTCACGTTTTTCTTTTTAATTCTTTCAAGGGTATTAGAATTTTTTTTAATGTGAAATTACTTTTTTCGTTCTTATTTTCTCATGCATTATTCTATATTCAATATTAATTATATATTATGAATTTGTCGTTTAAATTTTATAGTGATTCTATATATAAAATTATACTTCCTTTGCTATATTACTTTATATAATTACAACTCACAAGAGGAAAAACCTACACAAGAAAGATACTCTGGAAGAACCTCTAAAGTTTAAATTTACTAATTGAGTTATTTTTTCAATTGTTGAACAATAATTTCTTTTATGTTTTGATATTATATTACAAATGATTAATCACTTCACACACTAAGATAGATCTACCGTTTGGATGTTTTTATTATTTTTTTTTTTTTGGATTTAGATGTTATTGTATGATTTTTTCTTGGTTAGTCATTGTTGAATTTTTTTTATATAGTTGATATTTTAATTTAATTAAGAGTGTTTATTTTACAATCTTATAATTTTATATATATATCATATAAAATCATGGGAATTTTTTTTTTAGTTCCTAATAATAGTAATTTAGAGAATAAAGGACACCAAAAAAAATGGATGATACATCAGGTCCCTCAACTAGAACGCGCACATTTTTAATTCTTTCTTGGACCAAAATACCCTTCACAAATCAACGGAGAACACTCCATTAGATTCCGATAACTTAGTTCCATTCCAAACATCCAACTATCTTCACGAGTAAGAGAACAGGAGAATTAGAGTTTCACAATCATCTTCACTATTGACATTATGGTTTCATTATCTTCTACCAAAATCTTTTCCATTCCTTCCTTACAAATTTCTCTGACCTGTTTTCACTGTTTATCGTCATCTCAGGCCATATCAGTTCGTAATTAGGGTTTCATCATCACTCTAGTAAGTTTTCTACAATCTAACGAGTTTTTCTCTAAAAACATAGTTAATTGCATATTATATTAGCCTCCATTAATTAGGATTTCAATTTCATAATAAAAAGCTACATGAATTTGAAAATTGTTATTTCTCTAAGTTTTGAACTTATTCTTAAAGATGTTGTGTGATTTTGTCTGTAGATTTCTCTGTCATTTGAATTTCTCTGGTATTGGCTTGATCTATGTTTCGTCTTTGAACTTTCTCTGACATATTTATTCCCCCATTTGTTTCTGTTTATTCCCTTATTTTCTCTGGCATGGTTAATTTCTCTGTATTTCTCTGTGTAATTTTCAAATATAATTCATTCAAATTTCTCTAATCTATAAATTTCTCTAGCTTGCCATGTTTAAATTTCTCTAGCATGTGTAATTTTCTCTGTCATTTTCATTTTCTATGCTTGCTAGATTTATGTTTCTTTATTGAATTTTCTCTGGCTATATTTTACATCTATATGTAATTTTACTCTCTTGTATGTGTCTATGTTTCTCTAGCATTTATAATTTTCTCTGGCCACATCACTTTTCTCCTTTGTGTGTGTCTGCCATGTTTAATTTTCTCTGGTTGTCTGTAAATTTCTCTGGCATTTTCATATTATGGAATGGAAATTTTCTCTAGCTTGCCATGTTTAATTTTCTCTGGTATGTATCATTTTCATTTTCTGTGCTTGTTAGATTTATGTTTCTTTCTTGAATTTTCTCTAGCTATATTTTACATATATATGTAATTTTATCTCTTGTCTATGTCTATGTTTCTCTGGCATTTATAATTTCTCTAGCCACATCACTTTTCTTCCTTGCGTGTGTCTGACATGTTTAATTTTCTCTGGTTGTCTGTAAATTTCTTTGGCATTTTCGTATTATGGAATGGAAATTTTCTCTAGCTTGCCATGTTTAATTTTCTCTAGCATGTTTATTTTGTTCAATTCTTGGATTCTCTATTCTGTAAGTTTTTATGGCATGTTTACATTGCTTTGTTTAGTTTATCTTGCTAATTGTGGAATGAAAATTTTCTCTAGCTTGCCATGTTTATTAGTACTCTGTCATTTAATTTTCAGCGTCTAATTTTCTCTGACATTTATAATTTTCTCTGGCCACCTTAATTTTCTCCCTTATGTGTAATTTTCTCTAACATGTTCAATTTTCTCTAACATATTCAATTTTCTCTAAGATTTAATGTTGACATCTTCATGTTTCATTGTCTAGAAATGGCGAAAAGTAAAAGTAGCAAAATACCATAAACACCAAGAAAGAAATAGAAACTCTCTCAGTCTTCTTATGATCTTAGATCAAAAAGCAGCAAAACACCACAAACTCCTCGCCAAAAAACAGAAGTCCTAGGTGATGAAGCAACAAGCATCAAGATGAATACCTCAACTTCAAAAGACTTAAGCTCAACGGGAAAAAAACTTGTTAAACTCCAAAGAAAAAGAGCTCATTACAACATTCAATACCGATCTAACATCTCATTCGTTGTCTTCTTTTTTCAAAAACTTAAATTCAATTCAAAGCAACTTGAAAAGCTTCAAAAGACACCATTCTGGTATTTGATCCAAGCTCTAACCAATAGAAGGATGGATCCAAAAAAGTCTAGAAAATCTTGTGATGATGTAGTTACAATAATCCAACGTTACAATGAAAAAAAGAAAGCATTCATAGTTGGTAAAAAGAACTTGACCTTTACAACCAATAACATAACCTTGATTTTTGGTTTGCAAGACGGTAAAGGAGCCATGTCATTAAGATACTCAAAAAAGCCAAACACTACATTCCTAAGGCAAAGATTCCCAAAGGACACAAAGCTCACTAGTCCTGTTTTTTAAGAATGCCTTGGTCAAAGTAATGAAAGGCAAGCAACCAACTAACTTCAAAAATGTAGCAATCATTGTTACCTTGTAATTGTGTTTCACCCTATTTTTTGCAACAAGTGAGAATTCAATAAGGTGGGTTTTTATCTAGTGGAACCTCTTGAATCAATGAAGTAGTATGATTGACCAGAAGCAATCACAAACAACATTGATCGATTCTATCACAGCATTGCACAAAACTCTAGAAAAAGTTACGGGGTGTGTTATTGCATTGTTGGTAAGTAGAATTTACAGTTATGATACTTACAAATTTGTGTATTTAGTAAAATTTAATTACTTCAATTTCCATCACAGTATTAGCTATGCGAACATGTGACTATCATTGACTCGGAAGACAATAACACAACTGAATTCCTAAGATGTACGAAGTGGAACCTGCAAAGCTTGACCAAATAGTTGCAGAAGACAACAATCCACTCTCTTGCACCTCGACTGTTTAGATTTCTATCGCCATTAAAGTCTCAGTGAAATTTCAAATTTTCTCTCACCACTGGTTTGTTTCCTTCCTTGTGCCTTGATTGATTGAGATCAATTTTCTTTGCGATGCAATATCTTATATGGAATAATTTATGTGCCTTGATTGATTGGCATCAATTTTCTTTGAACTTTCAATTTATGTTTCTTATTTGATTACCACTGGTTTATTTATGTCATTGTAATGAATTTTCTCTAGAATCTAAATTTCTCTGATCACAATTGTAATACATTAACTTATATGCCCTGATTGATTTTCTCTGATATCTGAATTATGTTGATTGTTTCATAATTTTCTCTGGCCCATAAAATTATTTCTCCTTGTCTGTAATTTTCTCTAACCCATAACTTATGTGTCTTGATTGATTGAGATCAATTTTCTCTGAAATTTTAATTTATGGTACTTTTTTTATTAACAATGTTTATTTCTGCCCTTGTAATGAATTTGCTCTGGAATCCAAATTTCTCTAACCACAATTATAGTGACATTAACTTGTATGCCTTGATTAATTTTCTCTGATATCTAAATTATGTTGTTTGTTTCATAATTTTCTCTGGCCCATAAAATTATTTCTCCTTATGTGTAATTAAAATATTTCTCCATAATTTATGTGCCTTAACTGATTGAGATTAATTTTCTCTGAAAATTCAATTTATGTTGCTTTTTTGATTACCACTGTTTATTTCTGCCCTTGTAATGAATTTTCTCTAGAATCTAAATTTCTCTTACCACAATTATAGTAACATTAACTCATATGCCCTGATTGATTTTCTCTGAAATCTGAATTGTGTTGCTTGTTTCATAATTTTTTCTGACCCATAAAATTATATCTCATTATGTGTAATTTTCTCTGACCCATAAAATTTTCTCTGAAGTTTGTTTCCTACTAGTATGATTTAGATGAATTTTATCTACCTTATTTGAATTTTTCTCTCAGTGAATTTTTAACATTTCTCTAATAAAAAAGTCTCTTGTTACAAATAGATAACAAGGAGTTAGTTAAAAACCCATTAGAGGAGTTTTGCCTTAGTATAAAAAAGAAGAAAAAATCAAAAAAGGCATTGGTCAAATTCAATGAGACATTAGAAGATTCATTTAAAGAAGAATGAGGGAATAAAGAAGGAGAAGACAATACAAAAGAACAAGAAGCAAGCAATGGAGAAGAAGATCAAGCAAGCAGTGCAGAAGTGGAAGCTAGAGAAAAAAATGAACAGAAAGAAGAAAAAAACAATAAAGAAGAAGATGAAGGCACTAAATTTAAAGAGGAAGAAAAAAACAATGAGGAAATGGATGAAGAAGAACATAATGAGCCGATGGACCAACATCATGATAGCATTTGTGGCTCAACAATGTATCAACCTCAAGAATCTAAGGAATCAAAGCATGCTCAAATTGCTAATCTACATCAAAGACTAAAGGCACTTTCTAAATCCAAAATAGAAGAAGAGAAAAATTTGAATGAATTACTTGCAGAAAAGGACATTGCAATAAAAACCTTGACATCAAATAACTTTGAACTTCAAGAAAGAGACTGCATAAACTAAATGAAACTGAGGATGTTGGAGGCTCATAAAGAAGATGATACAAAAACAATTCAACAGTTAAGGTATTGAATTTCAAAGCTTGAAACTGAAAATGCTAGATTGCATGAACAAATTCAAGAACTATCCGTCCAACTAGCAATACAAACTTACTGAACACTAACACAAGTTCAACCCCAAGGTCAATGAAAATCTTGAGCCACAAAAAGTTATGTTCTTGTGTCAACATAACTCAGAGAAATTTTTATTTATTACAATTTTCTCTGTCAATAGTAATTTTCTCTGGAAGTTAAATTTCTCTGACCATATTAGTTTGGCCAGTTTGATTTCTGTTGCTTATTTGATTTTCTCTGTCTATTTGCTTATTTGATTTTTGGGTTTGATTTTCAGTGTATATAGTTGAAATAGAAGTGAAACAACAACCAACAACCCAGCAAGAACAGGTGGCACACAAACAACAACCAAAACAAAAGACAAAAGTCTATGGTAACTGAAAAATATTGAATCAAATAAATTTACATATTGAAATATGATCTGTTACTTCAGAGAAATTTAATTTTTACTGATATTTTCACTGTTTACAGTGAAAAAAGATCCTACATCAATGATAAAGAACTTAAAGGCAAAAGAAAGGAAAGAAAAGCAAGATACAGACTTTCAATATCCCAAAGTGGTGAAGGTAACTAGAGGTTCAAAGCAAGTTACAAAGCAAATAGAACAAACCAACAAAGATAAAGAAGTACTTGATGCTGATAAGTATGTATTGCCTCAACCAACAAGTGTCAAAAAATCTTGGGTTTTTCCATAAAGTCTACTAGTTGCAAAATTGGTAAAAGAATATGTCAAAGATGTCTTGCAGCATATATCAAATGTGTCTAGACTAGAGTAAGTACAACAAAGAAAATAGAAGATGACAAACAACAATTTACTAACTCATATTGTATTAACAACTATTAAATCACTTCTTTGTCATCTTGTAGGGCTTTAATCTACACAAGTGAGTTGAATCTAATTACTTTTGAAGATATCAAAAACCTAATAAAGGAAAAAGAAATTGCCAACAATGTAAATCTTTCATTAAATTTCTCTGCAATGTTCCATCAGCCTTTATAAACTAATGTTACAATTATAAATGATATTTTTTAGATCATTGATGGTTATGAAGAGATCCTATTTGCTGACCAAAGGAGAAAATGACAACAACCAACTTCATTTTTTTTCCTATGCATGATCTTAGTATGTTACTACTCTTTTATTTGATTTTCTCTGGAATTTACTTACTATTTTCTCTTGTTAAGATACTTCTTGAAGCCAGTTGTGTCACTAGTCTAATTTTCTCTGGCTAATTGTATGCATTTAAAATTTCTCTGTGTATATATTTCTGAAATTCTTATCATTTCAACTTCCCATAACCATTTTTTGATTTTCTCTAACCACAGAACTTCATCAAGATGGCGGAAAATCAAACTTTCCGACTTTTATTATTTGACAAGCATCTTGAAACAGTATGGAAGAACTACAAGTTCCTCCATTTCCAAATAAATACCGGGAGCAATGAGAAATCAACAAGTAAAAATCACTGGACCTTACTAGTCTTGGACAAACAAGACAATTTATGGAGGTACTACAACTCACTAAGGCTAAGGAGGGATGATGCACAAGACAAATATATCAAAGATGCAAAACAATTGGTAACGAGTGCAAATTTCTCTGATTCATGATAATGTTTATATATTGATAATTTTCATAGAATCCCATTAATTTTTGTGTAATTTTCTTTGTTATTTTAAAAAAAATTTGCAGCAAGATTATATGGAGAATTTTTTGAAAGGTTGTCTTGAAAGAGAGGCACAATCACAACCCTTTTTCAAATTGATAGACTTACAAAACACAAATTATGACTTTGAATATGTCAACAATGTTCCACAACAAAACAGTGATTCGTAAGTTTCATACAACATCTATAAATAAGCTAATCTAATTGGAATATTTCTTAAAACTAACTATATTTATAATTTGTATGCAGTGTGGATTGTGGCCTCTTTGTATGCTATATAATGAGACAATATAGCAACCATAAACCTATCAGCTCGAAATTATCGACACAAGACGTAAAGTCGATGAGGGCAGAAATCATAGAGAGATTTGCAACCAAAATTGGCCAGTCATAGACAAAACCAATTCAAATACCACCAAAAAAAGAACCAAAAGTATAATAGTGAAAGGACACTAGTGAAAGGAAAACAATGTACACAATGTAATTATAAATAACCCTTCAATTTGTTTTTTCATACGTTGAAAGAATGATGATGTTTGACATATATGTATATATCTTTTTTTTTACTATGTAAATTTCATAGCGGTCACGCCTCAATTTTAATTACTCGAAAACATTACCAAAGCCTTAAAATTAGGTCCATTTTTTTTTTATTTTATAAATATCCATTGCCCTTGAGTAATGGGAATACAATCATACATGTTCTCTCTTTCTCAATGAAAACAACAATAACAACAATACATGCCACTATTCTACTGTGAAGCTACAAATAAATCAATACAAATATCAATATACAACAATTACTTCCTTCACACCCATAACAAAATTACACACAAACAGACTCATGGACTTTGTAACTCTTCCACTATGAATCCAAAGTTTCTTCCTGTAAAAAAACATAAAACAACAATGGGGTGAGCACTAATGCCTAGTAGGAATCTCACAGTTCTCAATCAATAACTAACACACAGGTATAAATGATCATGCATGCAAGGTGATACCATATAGTAGGGTAACATTTTATAATTTCAAAGTATCATAAGCAAAGTATATTTTTCTCAAGTGACTATTTAAAACACGTTTAAGAAAAACCTTCAGCCATTAAAATCATCCCTTAACTTTAGAAAATCCATAAATCTTTGTGAAACAAACATATTTAAGAAACAACATAATTTAAAACTTATTAACCAATTCCCAAAATATTTCTCGTTTAATTTTCATTTTTAATGTTCCTCTTTTTCTTTCGTTCTTCTTTTCTTCTCATTATATTTAATTAGAACTCCATTACTTCAAGTTCAAATTTCCTTTTTGATTCACTAACAATTCTCCTATACTCAATTCACACCATTATTTACACTCTCAAATTTCATTTCAAGGTAACACAAGGTTAACAAACCCTTTCAATTCAGTCTCTTATTTATTTTACAGAACAATACCCATAATTTACCTTTATTGTCGCAACTAGTTCATTAAGTTCACCATCACCAATCCATAATTCAATTACCACTTCAATTTCCATTCTTTCAATTGATTTCATATCAAATACCGGATCCAATCACAAGTCATCTCCATGAGTTACACGCTTTACCAGTCACAAGCCGGAAGGAATGCAGAACCTCACGCTTTACCGATCACAAGCCGGAAGGAACACGAAACCTCAACATACCACACACTTTACCGGGTGCTACTCCAGAAAGAAGGCAAAACCTATCTCAAACGCCACGCTTTGCCGGCTCAAATACGGCGGGAAACGGACACCAAGATAACATCACAATCCATCATTACAATTAGTGGATAATGCCAACACATCTTCCATTATTTCCATAACACATTAATTCAATATACATCCACCATATATTAAAATTGTATTCACATAACAAGTATAAATATGTTCCACGACCTTTTTCATTATCCATTAAATCATTCATTATTTTGTCACACAAAAATATAACAACACCTCCATAGAGGCAAAGATTCATCCTTAAAGTATTCACAATTCTTGGGTTCAAACTATTTCTTTACTTTTCCATATTATCATCAAGTCTTCAAATTTAATTTTTAAAACACATTGGTTATCAATTACTACCCATGGTTATAAATTAAATCTCCAACATTTAATTTTCTTTGATACAACTCCTTCATATAATATAGCCATATTTCACAATCTCCCATTTATCATTATTCACACTCATCTTAACCCAAAATAGACTTAATTTCATAAATTTAATGTTGATTGAAGTATCCTCATTTTCCAAAATGAAACTCCATAACTATTATTAAATATAAAGTTGGACTTTTAGTTTTAAGGTACAAAAATCACTTTCTAATTACACAATAAACTTCTTAAATTTTCACTTCATCATCTTATCACAAGTTCCGTATCATCTTTTAACTCCCCCCGTGGTTACCAACACAACACCACCCAACACAACTCAACTCAACGCAATTCAACATGATTCAAACACAATTCATCATAGTCCAACACAATTCGATTCAATATTATTCAACACAACCCAACATAATCAACACTATTCAATATAATTCAAGGTGGACTCTTAAACCTCTATTTCATCATTCCACCCCAAGGCTCATGTCATCCATATTATTAATAAATCATTTCTCCAATCTTGATTTCACATTATAGCATAATTTACAATATCCATAACAAAGGTTCAATCGCTAATTTTTAACATAATTTTGAAACATCTCCAAAATCCAATTAAACTTGTACATATAGAATTCAACCTACCAATTTCATGATTCGATTTTCAATTTGGGCAAAATCATTATTTATCATCATGAATCAACCTAGGGTTTCAAGAAAATCAAGAATTTCAAGAAAAATTCAAACTCCTTAAACCACTACTTTTTATTCCAATTTTTTTCCATTGATTAAACACCTAAGATTCATAACCCACCATATTAACCCAACAATTGAACCCACCAACACTTCAAACCCTAAACCTCCAAATCTCAAGATGTACACTATATGCTCAAAAATGTGAATTTTATATGTATATAATCAAAATACCACAAATCTATCTATTTATGAAAGTATTGAAGAAGAACTAAGACCACTACCTCAAGAATCAAGCAAGAAAAGCAAGCTTTGAGAAGAATCCTTCACCAATCCGAATTCCAATCGGTTGAAAATGTTGATCTTCATGGCTTCTTTACTTCTTTGTAAGAGATCTTGGCTAATCCTTAGGGAAATGGAAGGTATTTGAGGTCAAAACCCTAGGGTTTTCGGACCTAGGGTGAGAGGGATGAAGAGAGAAGGTAGAAGTGTGAAGAATGATCTAGAAAAGTGATTTTAAACTTGCTAAATTCGCGCGGTTCGCTTGAGCAAAGAAAATCTCGCTCGAGCAAGCATGTTTCTAACACAAAAACTCAAAATTCGAACAGGTGTAACTTTCTCATTCGGACTCCGTTTTAAGTCGTTCTTGTGTCCAAATTGAAGCCCCGGAAACAAGCTTTCCAATGGATCTAGCCTCACATTCAAATTCAAAGTATAAAAAGAGAAAAGGGCAAAAGAGTGACGGCTGGTCAAAAACTCAAACTCAAATTTGGGATTTTTTTATATAATCTTATCTAAATACCTTGTTAAGGCTTCAATCAAGGTTCCAAACATCACCCAAGGGTCCTCAATTATAATATTTAAAGTTCACTTGCCAACCCATCAATATCAAGAGTCCGACAACCATACAAGTTTTAAGGTGACGGGCACCACTATACATCAATCCAATGTGAATTAAAATCTGAGTTATTACAATAGCTATCAATGGTTAAATATATATTTTTTTATAATGCATGCTAAGTATTGATTGTCAACACAATCCACATAGAGAAAATTGTCTGCAAAAACTTCTCTACTATGAAGTTACTAAAATTGCATAGAGAAATTTAACTCGTATCGTGCCAAGAGGGTACCTATATAATTATGTAATCTGTAATGCACTGTGTTGGTACAAAACAATCATCAAATTCAAAAAACACAATGCATATAGTAATTTTCTCTCTTATTGGCAAATTTCTCTTGATGAATTTGACCTCACAAAACACAATGCACAGAGAATTTTCTCCGTTAGTGGCAAATTTCTCTGAATGACTTTAACTGGTATTATAAACACAATGCCTATAGTATGTTTCAACAAACACAATGCACATGGTAATTTTTTTTGCTATTGGCAAATTTCTCTAGATGAATTTGACTTCACAAAACACAATGCACATTTCAACAAACACAATGCACATAGTAAATTTCTCTGCTATTGGCAAATTTCTCTAGATGAATTTGACTAGTATTATAAAAGTACTCCCAAAGTATGTTTCTAAAAACACAATACAAAAAGTAATTTTCACTGCTATTGGAAAAAAATTTCTCTTGATGAATTTGATTGGTATTATATACACACTGTCCAAAAAATACGTTTCACAAAACAAAATATACAAAGTAATCCTCAAATATATTATTCAATCAATAAAATGTATTATCCTCAACTATTTAACAAAGATTCCTTGCATGTTCTCTTATTATGGCGACTAATACTCTCACATTGACTACACTTCATCACCCTTTTAAATTCTCCAGTAGAAGCAATTCTATTCTTCTCTGGCCTCCTAGCTAGTCTCTTACTCAATGGAGGTAAAATCATAACATCATCAATGCTACACACAAGTTTTTCCATAGTTGGAACTGGGCCAATCGAAAACAAGTATGTTTGACGGTACATATCAGCATAAAAAAATGGTTCAACAAATGAATTTAAATTCTTTCCACTCCTAAAAATTGCAGCAACAACATGTTGACATGGAAGCCCATTTATTTCTCATTTTTGACATGAACAAGTTCTCAACCCAAGATCAACCATAATTGAAGGAAAACATTGCATTTCAAACACATTATCAGATGATAAACTCACATTCCATGAAAGCCTTCTCCAACACACTATCCATATGAGGACAGAGAACTTTATTCCATTTACTAGAGAGCAGCCTCCTATCAGACCCCATATTCATAATTTGCAACCGTATCATGTCCACCAAATTTATTATTGGCAAGTGTCGAGCTTCTCTCATCCATGAATTGAATGACTCAACAACATTTGAATACATTTCACCATAACATTTCCCTTCAAAATATACATCACTCCAATTGTCATATGGTAAACTTCTCAAGAAAACACTCACAATGTCTCATCCCTCACTTTTTAATTCATTTAACTTGAAATGGAATTATGCCTTTGTTATCGTCTTCATAACGAAATTTGTGTTTCCACATGATAACCTATCCTTCAACTTTCTCTTTAGATGTTCAAAACAAAATCCATGATAGCAATTAGGAAAAAACCTAGCAATTCCTTCCACAATACCACAATGTCGATCTGATATGAAACTTATCACTCTCTCCGATCCCAATACTTCACATAAATGTTCAAGGAACTAACACCAATTGTCTTTATTCTCAGCATCAACAACGGCAAAAGCTATAGGAAAAAAACCTACAAAACAAATGGGAACAAGCATATTAGATATACACATGCAAAGAAAATTAGAACAATAAACAACTAGAGAAATTTGACACTACCAACATCTAGAAAAAATTCACACATTAACGACATCTAGAGAAAATTCACTTAGTGACCAACTACAGATAAAATTCACTCAATAACAACATTCAAAGAAAATTCACACACTGACCAAAATCCAGAGAAAATTCACACTGTGGCCATCTCCAAAGAAAATTCAAAGTGTCAGAGAAAAATCACAAAACATAACCATCAAATTAGATTATTCACTCAATTCCCACATGTATATAAAATTCACATACTTAGAGAAAATTAGATATATTTACAATTACCTTCATTCCCATCTTTCCCCATCGCAATAAACATAACTTCTTTGTATCGTCCTTTCAAAAATGTTCCATCAAGAAACAACAATGACTGACAATATTTGAAACCAGCAATGCATGTATGAAAAGTCACGAACACTCTTTTGAATTGCTTGTTATTTTCAAAATCTAACTCAAAATGACTACCTAGATTGTTCTTCAATGCCTCATCAAAATACCATTGTAATTGATCGAATGATAAACGAGAATCCCCATATGTACTACATTTTCCTTTTTCAACTCCCAACCAACCACAGTTATAACTAATTGAGACTCCATACTTGTCTTTCATTTCTTTGATAAGATCCACTGGACGAGTTAAAAGTTTTGCACTTACCTCTTCAAGTATCAACCTAGAAACTAAGCTGGAAGTCATCCTAGCATGTTTACTAGTACGAACCGCCACACCACATGTATGTTTATTGTTCAAAGTTCTTATGTAAAAGAACTCATTTGTTTTTTCAATTGAAGCATGTACACGCCATATACATCTTTTTGATTCCTTATATGCACATTCTACCGTAACCCTCAGGTTGTCATTTTTAACATACGTAAACTGAAAACCAACCTCAATAGCATATTTGCATAAAACAATACGGAACTCAACCACACTACCCTTAAACTTTTGTCCAACACTCGTAATATTATTTCGCCAACCAACTGACAAAAACGCATTTTCTTGGTGAGAATAAAACTTAGAGAGTGAATTCTTTTTCAATATCCAGGAGTCTATCATATTCACCATGCACAACATCTACCCAATTAGACCCCACTTCATCATCTTGATTAGAAGTACTACACCTAATAACTGAAATATTAACTATATCAATACCACGTGCACAAACAACCCTCAGAAAATCAATATTATTTCGAACCATACAATTCGGATGGCCCACAGTAGAATACGAAATACACATCGTCTCAGGTTTCAAATTCTCCCACGTTTTATACAAAATGCCAACCAATTACTCAAAATTTAATTCGCATGAAATATTAATGACAATAGTATCATTCCCATATTTGCACAGCAACAACACTGCACTGTCCATCTAAACTGAAAGAAAAAATAAGAAAAATAACTTGTTCAATAAAAACACTTCACAAGAACAACATAAAAGTCCAGAGAAATTTCTAATAATTATAATTTTCTCTAAACTCAAATAAAAGTCCAGAGACATTTATAAACTTATATTCACCTTCAAGATAACAAAAACAAAATCACAGAAAGCTTAATGAATCCAGAGAGAATCACAAAGAAATTTAATCCAAACTATTAAACACAATCATGGACAAAAATTACACAGAAGATCTGTTGTAAAATTATAAGCTTTTCTGTGATTTTCACTGGACTACAAGCTTACAATTTTCTCTATGTGATTGCGTAGTATTGCACTCAAATTAAAATTCAGAGAAATTTACAAACTTATATATGCCATCAAGATAATAAAAAAAAACACTATACTGTCCATCTAAACTAAAAGAAAAAACATAAAAAATAACTTTTGCTCAGAAATGAAACATTCAATTAAATCTCCAATCCATATATCTAGTCTAGAGGACATTAAAAATGAAAAATAACAAACTTATAATAACATGTTCAAATAAAATTATGATTTTCTCTGAATTATAATAATAAACTTATAATTTTCTCTAAACTACAAATAAAAGTCCAGAGAAATTTAAGAACTTATATTCACTTTCAAGATCACAAAAACAAAAACACATTAACATCAAATTGACAAAAATGTTAACTATTTCACACAAACTCAGAGAAGCTCATAGAGAAGATCAGTTATGCTCACAAAACATTCAATTAAGAAAAATAAAAATAAAAAATAACAAACTTATAATAACATGTCCATGACAAATAAAATTTTCTCTGTAATTTTCACTAGACTACAAACTTACTATTTTCTTTGTGATTTTCATTGAACTACAAACTTACAATTTTCTCTATGATTCTATTTACATTAGAAACTTATAATAATATGTCTATATGAACTTATAATTTTCTCTGTGATTTTCGTTAGATTATAATTGCAAACTTGCAATTTTCTCTGGACTATACCAACAAAAGAGCAGAAAAAATAGAGAACAAAACTGAGAGAATAAAAAATGATAAGAAATTTACACTTATCTCTGGTTTAAAGAAATTTTTCTGGTTTGAAAAAATAGAGAACAAAACTTATCATTGATAAGTATGTTGATGAAAAACAGAGCACGAAAAATAAACTCTAAAAATCAAAATCAACTCCGCTGTCAACTCTCTTTGAAATTGATTAAAAAATAGAGAATGAAAAATGAACTCCAAAAATCAAAATCAACTCTATCAAGTTGGCCTCTCTCTAAAATTGATCAATAACAGAGAATGAAAAATCAACTTTAAAAATCATAAATAACTTCACCGAGCTTGCCTCTTTTTTAAATTAATCAAAACTGAAAACAAAAACCTAATGCAACATACACTCGAAAAACTAACATGAAATCAGAATCCTTACATACAATTCAAATCCATATGGAATCTCCATCGAAAACATACATGATTTAACTCCACTGAAAAACCTACATGATCAACACCACTGTAACACCTACATGATCATAGCAATCTCTATAGTCAAGTCCACCGCAACACTTGCAAAATCCTTACAAAATCTCCTACGAAATCTCCACATTGAAGTCCATTCCCATGAAATCTTCTATAAAACAGCAATAGAATATTCAATTTGTCAAAATCCAAACAAACGTATGTTATAAAGAATGATTTTCCCACCTAGGTGTGTTTTGTAATAGCTGGAGGTGTGTATTGCGGTAGTTCGTATTTTTGACGTCCAGGATCTTCATTCGAGCGCTCTTGTGCGAGTTGGAGCTTGAGGGGTGTTCACTGGTTCAGATTTTTAGAGTAGTATCGATGCTCTGTTTGGGCGATCCAGATCTGTCTGGTTTTCATTCGTGCGCTTCTTTCGGGTGAGAGTTTGAGGGGTGAACTTCTTCCAAATATATGGTGATATCACAGCGGTTGGTAAGTGTTTTGGTCGGGTTTTGGATCTGCAGTGGGTGTCAGAAAGTAGAAGGAATTGGGTGTGTGAAAGAAGAAGTTCATTGCAGCAGGGGAGATGCAGTGGGTGTGAGAAAGAAGAAGAACTTAGGTCTTGGTTCTACAGTGGGTCTTGGAGTTGCAGCGAATGTGAGAAAGAAGAAGAACTTGGGGGTGTGAAAGAAGAAGAAGCGTAGGTGGAGGGTGTGAACTTGGGTCTTGGTGAGAAAGAAGAAGAACTTGGGTCTTGGTTCTGCAGTGGGTCTTAGAGTTACAGCGGGTGTAAGAAAAAAGAAGAACTTGGGGGTGTGTAAGAAGAAGAAGAGGCATAGGTGGAGGGTGTGAACTTGGGTCTTGGTGCTGCATTGTCAACTTCAGTAGGGGAACTTGGGTCTTGGTGCTTCTTGGTGCTGCTGTCCGGTGTTGGCTTGGAGTTTTACTCGGTCGAAGAGTTTTTCTCGGCATGGCGTGGTGTGGGCAGCAGAGGCGTAGGTGGTATAGGCTGCAACAGCAGAGGCATAGGTGGTGTAGGCTGCAGCAGAGGCATAGGTGGTGTGGGCTGCAACAGAGGTGGCGTGTGCATAGGTGTTAGCATAGGTGTGGGTCTTATGGGGTTGTAATCAGGTGCAGCTTGGGTGTTATGTTCGTTTGATCTTGTGGGGTTTCATGTTTTTATTTTATAGTTAAGTCCTTCTTAACTTTTTTGTTTAAAAAAAAAAAAATCGTGAGGCCAAGGGGTTGGTTGTATGGATGTGAATAACAGTAGTATGGGTATTTTTATACTTTCCGAATCTCTCTCGATACATGTCATCTTCCTGTACCTTTAATTTCATGCTGTTAATGAAATTTTTCTTTGCTGATCAGAAAAAATAAAAATAAAAATAAAGAATGGTAAATTAGGTATTTTACAATGTAAAATAAGATTAAGGGACCTTAGGCATTAAAAAATATTATTGTGGACCTCTCCTCCTATTAAAAGTTAGGCAGGGATCTTAGACCAATTTTCTGTAAAATCATTATATGATAATCTAACTATAACATATTTATATTTAATTTTTTAAAATAAATTTTATATAATTTCTATTTCTACATATTTTTATTTTTCAAATAAATATAAAAGAAAATTAAATAGTTAGAATTACTTTTAATTTTTTGTTACTAATTTTTCTTCTAATGTAACTACTATTATTTTTAATATCAAAATGAATATTTATTTTATTATTTTATAATTTAATATATATCATATAAAATTATTTTATGATAATTACACTTTTAGAATATAATAGAACTAAAATTATCAAAATACACAAATAATTTAACTAAAATTAATATATATATATATATATAAGTATTTAAGTAACAATTTTATAGAATGATAGAATTGATATTATTAAAATAAATAATTAAAATTATACTTTGATTTTAAATTAAAATTAAAATTATTAATTTATAATCCACATTGTATCATTAAATATTTTTTTAAAAAAATTAACACATGCATTATATGAGTCAACTGTTAATTGAGATATAATGAGAAAAAATTTTAAAATACGAAAATCTGGTGCTTTTCCCAAACCTCCAATTAATTACTTACTTACTTTGGATAACTGGTTAAACAAATTTATTATTTTGTTTTTATATAATATAATTTTAAATCAGAATATATTATTTATAAAGTTATTGTTTGGCAAGAAAAAAAATGAAAATAAGAGATATACCGCCACATGCCATGATTGATGAAAGGAATAAAAATGACGAATTTATGTGTTGCTTTGGAAGGTTGATAGGATTTGTTAGGGAAGTGAGTTGTATTTTTAGTTTTTTGATTTTTTTAATTATTTTAGTTTGGAGTTAAAAATTTTAGTTTGGAAAAGATTTTTGACTTTTTTAATTTTTTTGTGAGAGAAAGAATGTATTGATTATGAGTTGAATGTGATGTTTTGTTTTATTTAGTTAAAAAGTCTATTTTGTTTTTTGTAGCTAAAATTATCAAAAAAATCTGGCTTTTGGTTTCCCAAACAGAGCCAAAAAGTAGATTTTTTAATTTTTTTAGTCTATTTTATCTTTTTATAAATAAAAAATATGAAAAATGATATAATTTAAAATGAATAAAAAATTAAAAGCTGACGTTTTACTCGTTTTCATAAGACCCCATACGTTGATTAATAGAGGGCACAAAAATTACAAACTTATATTATATTGGACGATTAAAAGTAGTGTTGTTATATATATATATATTAATTACTTCAGTATATTAATTAATATATTAATATTATTTATGATATTATTATTGATTTTATTTATTATATAAATTATAAGGGGTTGTTTGGGATAACCTAAATAAGTATATTTTTTGTCTTTTTTATGAAAAGATGTGTAAAAAAGTAGAGAGGTGATATGATAAAAAAAAGAAAAAAAGATGAATTATTTTTGGATTACCAAACTTGACCTAAGTATCAAAAATTTCTCAAATTATATTATATTATCAATTGGTATATTAATTAGTATACAAATTAATATATATAGCATTATTCATTAAAAAAAATTTTAAAAAAATGCCATATGTACCAATTAGTGTACGTACACCAATTGATGATATGACACAATTTAAGATATTTTTTATATTGATAATTTATATAATAAGTAGAGTCTATAATAATGACATAACTAATATTAATAGATTAATTGATATAGGTAGCGCAACCCAAAAAAAAAAAAAAAAAATTTACATAATAAATTATTCTCGACTACTAATAGCAGTCTGTAGAATTTCCGAGGGTGGGAATGTGAAGAAGACACAGAACAGAAGAAGTGATCTCGTCGATCGGGGACCGTACTGTTGTGCTCCACCACACTACTTTCACCGAGTCTGAGAAAAAACACATACCATATAGGCAATAATGTGCTTCTAGCATTATATATATATATAGAGAGAGAGAGAGAGATCTGTTACTCTTTCTCTCTCGACATGGCTGAGAGGAGAGGTAACAAACGCACTTATATTCCAATCTCTTCTTCTTCTGGAGACGAAGAAGAAGAAGAAGAATCGGAGTCAGAAGAATACGATGACGATGACGAGATTGAGGAGACCAGCGCTTCAACATCAAGGTACTTCTCTCGTAGATCCAATTTTGCATTTTTTCATAACCTATATCGTGATTCGTGTTTATATACTTTTGTATGATATGTATTTTATCGAAGCGGTGATGATGATGATGATGATGATGAAAGTGGGAGTGAGTGGAGTGATGCCAAGAGGGATGAATCCGATGATGATGATGATGATGAGGAGGAGGAGGAGGAGGAGGAGGAGGATGAAGAATCTTCCAATCTCGACAACGATGAGTCTCTCTGCAACAACGTCATCTGCCTCCTCCGAGGTTAGGTTTTTCTTTGATTCTTCATTTATTCATTTTGATCGTTTAATTAATTTATCCAATTATTTCATTCATAGCGAACTGAGTTACGCAATCTACTGATTGTCTCTGAAAATAAAGCTATTTTAGGCGTTTTGGTGGAAAATCTCATATAGAGCTGATTATTGTCTCGGAAACGATTCTATTTTACTCTTATTTTTTCCCTAATGCTCTATTTGGTTCATTGGATTGGAATGAGATGGAAGTCTACGGAATGATCATTCTTTTATAACGGTGGTGAATAAGGATTCCATTTGGGAATGGATATTTTGATGGAATGACTGTTCCATTCCACTCCTTCTATTCCAATGAACCAAACACCACCTAACTTTCTTGTTTGGTTTTGAAGCGAATGAACATGGAGTCCTAGGATGCATGGAAAAGCTAATGCTAATCCAGCATTCAAATACAGTAAACTTTTCATAAACATCATTTTTCACCTTTGTGTGTGTATTTGTGAAACACAATATGAGGTTCCTTCTTGAGTTCTCTCACCATCTGTTCTTTTCTTTTTTTTGGATGTTTGGGTGGGGGTAGTTGATGAATCTTAAATCTTTTCAAAAGCTTACTAGTTTGCAACACTAACATGTCACAGTATTATCATGTCATATCTATATATGTATATTGAATGAGTTGCCCTTGTTGTAGCTCAAGATGTTTCTTGTATTCCGCAGAAAAGGGTGATTTGCAAGAACTAAAGCTAAAGGATTGCAAATCTTATTTACGGCAACATGGACTAAGAATAACAGGGACCAAGGTAGAATGTATACAGAGAATTATGGAGCACTGGAGGTCAGTTGCTATGTGTCACAGAAAATTGCTTGCACCCTTGTCTACTTAGCCCCATTGGATTTTTTTTTTTTTTTTGTTACTGAATTTGTATAAATATGTTACTTCTCTGATGGTTAAAACCTTCAGTGTTGAGGTTTTATGAATTCTTTCTTTTAACTTTCAATTTAGATTTGGTGAAGAAGTAATAGTTTTGGAAGGATTACTCCAACTAGGATGGAAAATGGCCAACAGCCAGCTCTGCCATGCACTCTAATAATTTTTTAGAATTTTGGGGCAAACTACTTAGATGGACACTAAAAGGGATACTGGGAACTGCATATGGCTGTCTTTTGTTTTAGAAAACAAGGAAATCAAACAGTGGTAGAAAGTTATTTTGAAAAGTTATTGAATGAAAATCATTTAGGGAACCTAGTTTTGGAAGAAAGCGGTAATAGAAGGATAATATATATATGCAGAGTTAGGGAGTTCGAAATGAAAAATGTATTGAAGAAGATGAAACAGTGTGAGCTTTAGGACCAGATCTATTGCGCTGAAAGTGCCTAGAAATGTAGGTGTATCTTGGTTAACGGAACTATTTAGTAAAATTATAATAGCTAGAAAAATGTTTATGAGTGGATAAAAAGTAATTTAGTACCTATATATAAAAACAAGGGAAGGGAGATTCTGATTGGTATTAAGCTTTTGAGTCATTCTATAAAGCTGTGAGAGATAGTGATTGAGCATAGATTAAGACTTAAAACAACAGTATCAGATAATTGCATGGGAGGTCAATAATGAAAACAATTTATCTAATGAAAAGGTATAGAAAAGAAGAAGAAAGATCTTTATGTGATTTTATTGATCTTTGAGAAACTCTATGATAGGGTCCCTAGAGATTTGGTAGTTCTAGAGAGACATCACAAATAGATATATTAAAAATGATAAAAGGCATATTATATATGATGGAGTTATGATTGTGGTGAGTATAGCCAAAGGAGAACCTACTGGTTTTCCAATTATTGGATGTTTGTATCATGATTTGCATTAAACTCTTATCTTTTTGCATTAGTTATGGTTGATTAGACATGTACAAGATGAGGTACCATGGTGTATAATATTTGATAATAATGTTTTAGTATGTAAACAAAAGTAGGTGTAAATGCTAAGCTAGAACTTTGAAGAGAAGTTTTGTCATCAAGAAGATCAAGAGTGTTTAAAATAAGTAAGACTATAACTAAATTTATGGAATGCAACTTTTGTTAAAGCTGATAAATGTGAGGGTGGTTAGAATTGAAGGCCCAAAAATGAACATATTTTGCTTGCTATTAACTTTATGTAAAGAATTAAAATTGGATGGACTAAGTGGAGGATGCTTCAGGTGTCTTCCATAATTGACAGATACTCATGAGATTAAAATGAAAATTTAACAGGACTGTTATAAGACCAACCATGCTTTAGGGTTGGGAGCAAACAAATTCGTGAGATGGTAGAGGGAACAACTATTGAAGATAAAATGAGGGATACAATGGAGAAGTGTGCCCTAGTCAAGAAGGTGATAACTGAATTTATAAACCCTTGATAGAGTGTGTAGGGGGGTTCAAGGTTAGGAAGGTGATTAGAGAGGCAAAACTATGTTAATGGTCCAACAATGGTGGAAGTGGTTGGAGAATGAGTAGCAGCAACTATCTGGGAGTTGGAGAGTGTGTAGCTGGTGAGAGTGAAGCAAGTGGCTCAAGAAGAAATGTATGGCAGTGCCAAAATGGGCAGCATCTCCCCCAAATCCCCAAAATTTCTCCCTTTGAACCTTGGGGAATGGGTCCTATTTATAGGCTTTTCCTTGGTGCCAAGAGGACACCAAGTGGCCAAATAGAGAGAAGACATGTGTTCCGGAGGATCACATGGAATATTCTGTCTTGAGCCACCAGACTGAAGATGCCACGTGTCCCTCTGTATGTACTGTGTACTATCTATTTTCCTCCGCAACTACCTTTTTTAGCCTCAGCAAGTGTAATTGCGATGGAAGTGTTTGGCGTTGCAATTCCCTTTTGAGCCTCAACAAGTGCAGTTGCAGTGGGAGTGTTTGCCTTTGCACTTGCCTTCTCAGTTTGAACCTCAGCAAGTGCACTTGCAGTGGTGAACCTTGTTGCTGCACTTGCCTTCTCAGTTCTATTTGGCCAGTATATGTATTCTTAGGACTCCATTAGCCTGCTATCGGCTATATTTGTGTTCATCTTAGTAAAACCTCCACTCTTAGCCACCTAATCACAAACTCCCCAGCTTCCCAAAGCGAAGGTCACAACCAAGCCTGCTATCAGCCATGTTGTACCTTAGTACCAAGCCCAAGGGGGCTTCTTTAGTCCTGCCTGTGCAACTAAGGCAGGTCCATGACATGGGTAATAGAAAGGGAGTCCCTTATGCTCGGGCTACCCTGCTCCCATCTTTGTGGGATCGCCGCGGTAAACTGGTATCTTTGGGCTTGCTATCAGCTCCAATCAATAAGTCTTGGGGCCTGCTATCAGCGCCAAGTTAAATGAACTTTGGAGCCTGCTATCAATCCTAGGCTAGTAATGCCTTGGGGCCTGCTATCAGCATCAAACATTAGCCTCTACTTGCAAAGAGAAACCTCTCTCAAAGACTGCTATCACCTTGGCAAGATATTTCCTTGGCAACTTAGTTGCTGCGGTCGTAGTTGCTGCGGTAACCATTTCCCGCGACGAGTTCAGACGGCAGGACCGACAATATTAGAGATGGCGGCACCGACGGAATGCCTTTGTAACTTGGGCGTTGTAAGTATTGCCTCTGCAACTTAGTTGCGTGGGCTTTTTCTTTCCCTCAGCAATTTCGAATGGCGGCAGAACCAAAGATATTAGGAATGGCAGCGCTAAGGCAAAGTGCCTCAGCAACTTTCTCGCTGCATGTGTTACCGTTGCAACTTGATTTAGGCATTTTCCTTTGTGGTGTCCATTTGGACCCTTGGCGGGTCGGACCTGCTTCAGCCCACTGTTGGCCCACTTTCCTTGGGCTTTAACCCATGCTCCTTCAGTCATTCCTGGTCGCCTTAAAGGGGAGACCCCAACGCTTAGTTCCATACTTAATTTGGGGTTTAATTTCTGACCCTGTACAGAGTGAAATGGCAAAACAAGATTTGACTCCATGTAGTTGAGAAAAGGCTTAGTTCAGTTGAGTTGTTTTTTATTAAATGTCTTTTTTCTCAAATAATATTGTCGTTTTCTACAAGTGCACATCTTGAGTTATTAGAAGTTTGCTTTTCCTTAGATCACTTTTTTGTTTTATTATTAAATTATTCTAGCTTAAGAAAGTTTGAAATCATTCATGCCTTGATGATTTATTTTGGCTTCTATCTTTGATGCTTATGTTGTGTTCTTTTTACACTTGTTTGACTCCTCCTCATGCACATCTAATATAGTCCCATACTATGAATTTTTTTGTTGAACACGCATACTACGAAATTAGTACTATTTTTCCTCATTCAAGTCCTGGTTGTTTCCATTGGTGCTCCTTTTCCCTTATATATATATATATATATATTTTTGGGCCTCTTGTGTGTTGTTTTTACTTCTCAGTTCAACTTTTCCACTCTCGACATTTGCTCCAGCATCTATGATACTTGCAGTCTCACACATCATTTTTTTTCTAAGCAGCCTCTGAAGCCTAAATTTGAAGTTACCACACTTTGTATGTCTGTGGTTCAAATTACCTCAAGGTCTACTGTCTCCTGTTCTTTTTATATCCATGTGTGACAATAACTCAAGTCATATAATAAATATTTAATTAACAAAACCATATTTGAAGTCTTGAATTGTTACAGGTTTGTACTCTTTCAAGCCTAATCAATTGTGCTCTCTACTTTAGTCAAGCAGTATGAGTTTTAATTGTTGAAACTAAGCTCTTCACTGTTAACTTGTTATAATGAAAAGATAAGTGATTTCTACAAGGGTATTAATATCTTTTGTAGCTTTATACTATTTTTGCATAAGAGTATCCTTATCGTATGATTTTTACCCCTCAGGATAAAAGATGGAAATGCTGAATCACTCTACCCTAGATCATCCTTTGCCATCAATTGTACTGGTAAAGGTTTATTTGCTTACATTTCTTTTGAGTGCACTATTTTTGTTCACTTCGAGGTGGTCTTGAAAATTTAAAGCTTCTTTGATTCTCCTTTCAGGTGATGTCTGCAAAGGAGATGTTGTTTTGTTTACACAGAAAGTATACAAGAAGTAACTCACTGGTTTCAGCTCTTGATTTCCTTCTGTATATGAATCTCTTGATTTCCACCCTAGTTTGTAAATCATATTTGCTCGGTAAATGAAGGAGCTAATTTTGAACAGGTTTATATCCAAACAGGTTTCATAAAATGACAAGGAGCGGAAGTTTTCTTGGAAAGAGAACTATTGCCGGGAGAGTTGTTAAGGAAAGCTATGGTGCTGCCAAACAACAACATACATTTACAGTAAGTTTGGGAAAGGTTAAGGAATATATTTTTGGGGTGATATTTGAGCTGATTAGGGGCTAGAATTCATGTTCTGCAACGTGGTATATATTCTGGCCAGGGCACGTTTGTTATGTATCACACCCGGATATCAGCATGACTCTCGTTATTGCTCTCCCTTACCTCTTGATGCTTTCTTGTGGCTTTTATGTGCTTTAGATGTCCAATAACTTGTCCATTTATTACTTTGTGATTTTCAAGATTGAAGTACTATGGAGCAAGGGGATTAAGAAATTGCCTCCACTTTTTCCTTTACTTGTTAAGGGCCGTAACCTCTACAAGTTGAAGACTTTCAGACAGGTGAGTTATTACTTATCGGAACAACAATTCTTTAATATTCTCTCGTTTAATGATTCTTACTTGCATGGTTTTCTGTCCCTATCCTTTTTTTTTTTTTTGTTAGCCTTGGAAGAATGAAAGGGAGAGACAGAAAGTCCTAGCTGAGAAACACCAACGAGGTGCAGCTGCAAGACTTGTGAGATCAATGAAGAAGACACAAAAGGCATGCTCTAAAAATAGGGGTATGG
The DNA here is from genome assembly GCA_025200525.1 of Camellia lanceoleosa. Taxonomy (NCBI): domain Eukaryota; kingdom Viridiplantae; phylum Streptophyta; class Magnoliopsida; order Ericales; family Theaceae; genus Camellia; species Camellia lanceoleosa. The sequence goes on along the minus strand of CM045758.1, from coordinate 195,266,601 downwards.
AGAGAGGGCAGGAGAGAAGAGTGAGGATTTTATTTTTCTTTTTGTTGTTTAGGTTGCTGCGACTAACTTCAGTTTCGATGACAATTAGGTGTTAAGCGACAGAAACAATTTCATCAATCAGGACCATCCCAAACGGGAAAGAAAACTGAACTGCAGAAAGGGAAGCATAGTGTTGGACGTGGCAAGGCTCCAGAAAAACATACAAAATCCAATAATCGTCGTCGAAAGGCCCCTCCAGCTGGAAGAGCAAACTTGAAGAAAAATCCAAACTCAAGAGCTCCTAAAACTTCCATGAAGTATCAAAACCCTACTCATCCTAATAAAGATGGAGACCAAATGAGACAGTCATTCGTTTGTTCTCCCCAAAATTTTCACCAATCTCAAATGCAGTTGCGCCACGACCTCCAGTGGAGTGCACCTTTACACATACCTAGTTATGAGACAGGCTCTAGTTCATCTACTATGAGGTTTCCTAATTTCAGGCCTTATTTGGATCCATCTGGTATGCCTGTAACACAACATCAAGGTTTGTATAGAGGCTCTTACCCTCACCATGCATATCCACATCCAAGCCATGCTTTTGAGTCCAGGAATTTGAACCGATCTTCAGATTTGAGAACAGTTGTGGACTGTCAAAACCATTTTCCATGGGGAAGGTGGCATACAGACAGAGGTGGAGCTTTGTAGAATGGGTAGTCAGAGAGCTTCGTTGTTAATACCAGTTAGAAATGCAGCACTTGGACCGGGAAATGCTCAGTGTACCAATGGAATTGGTTTTTAACATTCAAATCTTTGCTAGGTACCTCTCTCTCTCTCTCTCTCACACACACACACACACGCACGCACGCACACAGAGAGTTACATGGTATACCAACAGTAATTGGGAACTACAATTATATTAACTGTTTTGGATATATTTCCAGCTACAAATTGTGTATTATATATATGGGAGAGGCCGCTTTGCTGAAGATTGAGTCGTCTGAAAAGTGGTTTTGTGACTTTTTCTTAAAATCCACAACAGAAAACAAATTTTTAATTTTTTTTTCATTCTTGGAACTGAAATTGCCGGCAAAAAATGAGATTTTACTTGTACAAGTCAAGAACAAAATTGATATGTCATTATTTTTTTTTGTCTTTCAGATGAGTCCTTCCTCTAACCCCACACAGCAGTGATCTTTTGTTGGTCCAGTATGCTAGTCACCCATCCAATAGTTAAATAGTGTTTAAACTCTGTTTGATTTCTAAATGCATATATAATACTAAAATTTTAGAAAATCATTTAGTGTGTTCGATTTTAATTTTCTAAATTCAATTTTCTAGAAATCTAGCTTTTTATTTTTCGTATTTTTTTATTTTTAGTGAATGTTTTTAAAATTTTAAGTATTTTTTTTACTTTTTTAAATATACCTTATTTAGATGTGTCTAAATAGTAAATATTTGTAAAAAAATATTTTAAAAAATTAATAAATATATAAAAATATGAAAAATGTACTGAATTTTTATATTTTTTTATATATATTTTTGGTTTGTAGTGATTTTTTTTTATAAAAAAAAATTATAAATATTATACATTTTAAGTGTATTTGTGTTTAGTGTGTCTAAAAATTTAAAAAAAATTATTTGAAATATTAAAAAAACTCAGTAAAAATAAAAAAAATACAACTTTTTGAAAAATAAATTTCAAAATAGAAACCAAACTGAGTGATTATTATCCTCCCTTCTTTATGACTGCACTCTAAAATTTGTGTCTCGTATTCAAAGTTTGAAAACACAACCAAACTAATCATCAGTCATCTCATTTCATAGCTCACACCAAACTTTATGGACCCCACCAATGTCGGCTTTTATTCACCATCAAACGCCATGACTCAGCTGACACGTGTAGAGCTATTTCCTCACCGCTTAAAATTGTCTTCAAATTTTTTTTTTGAAAAATATTATAGGCATTAAATTTTTTACTAAATAAATAATTAAATATCTCATAGATGTAAATAAATAACTAAATATCTATCAAATAAATAATCAAATGTCTCATTAATTTATTGATTCAATAAATTAATAAAATATTAGATGATATTTACGGCAACAGAAAAATAGAAAAACTAATAAAATACTACCCAAAATAAATAAATAAATAAACACAAAGACTAATCCTTATGTTTCTTCTGTGATTTGTCTGCATTTTTATTACTATTATTATGTACTATATCTGTAACAAGGATGTAATTTTTAAAATTTAATTATATAAATAAATAATTTTTTATTTTTATATTTATATGACATTATATTATCCCTTAATTTTGAAGTGGAAAAACAGTATATAAAGACGACCAGGCTTGTGTGTCCTCAATTGGGACACGAAACCCTTTTACTGTCCATGCAACCCTTGCCCCACACTTAGCCTCCGTGGGCCCTTCCTTAATTGTATCCCTCCCTCGAGAAGAAAAAAAAGATCATAACAGACTCAACCCAAGTCAGATTGCTTCTCATCTCTAATCTCACAATTTAAATATTTAAAATAAAATATGCAGAAAAATATTTAAAATTTTACAAATCTAAAGTACACATTTTAAATCATGTTTCAAATTATTATTTTTTCCTTCTAAATACATAATATTGCTAAAAATGTAAACCATAAAACTGCAATAGGAATCAACTACAAACAACAAATTCCAACATTAATAACATTACATTCATTTGCTTTCTTCGAAAGAAATCTCCCAAATCCTCATCACTCAAATATTATAACTAATGTCTAGGAACACAATAAATCAATTATAGAATTGGACACAATTATCTCACGTAAAGTGAATCATACCTTTTTATAGGTCCTATGCTTGTGTTGTGTTTAATTCTGTAATTGGTTTATGTACAAGTAAAACAAACTTAAAAGTTGATTGAAGTAGCAATAGGGGATTCTAGATAAATCTGGGGTTGCAAGGGCGAAGGTCAATCTCTTGGGTCCAAGCAGTTCGGTCCTGAGTGTGCAATTGCCAATAGGTCTGAGCCAGCGAATCTGGGTCCATACACCCCTCCTCTCCTCCTACACTTTGTTGCTGCTGCTGCTGCTGTTGTTCCCCAACCAACAGCTGTTGCCGGGATGTTGATGGTGCCCTGGAACAATTCCACAGTAGATATCAACCCCTCATCCCCCACACCACACATCAAATTTAATTAGCTAAATCATTTCTTGGGTTGCACAAATTGTTCTTCAATATTATTAGTCTTTTAGCAGATAATGACAGGATATGGGTGACCTTTAATTTTGTTTATGGAAAATGCTAATCACCCTAAATTTTAAAAATTTAGAAAATATATTTTATAATTTTATCTCATCGCTTATCTATGTTCACACAATAAATGATATGTGTATATATATATAACTCATCATATTTTAAAAATGATGTCGCATGAGGAACTATTTTAGTGTCTCTAAGAAGTAATTGAGATTGAGAGATGCATCCGCTGCCACTGCCAGGCACACACCATACTATAGGTGATTGTGTCATATAGTGCTATCAATTTATTTATTTAACATGTTTATATATATATATATATGAAAAAGAAAGAAAGAAAAGTGAGATTCTGGATCTTGAGGAATCTTATGAGTTGTCAGCTGCATACTGGAACACTATATAAATATAACTGTTATATATTACTATTTTATTTATGGGTCATGATTGAGACCCCCTCCAATCATCACCCCCACCATCCCACACACACGTGGTGGTTGGTGATTGGAGGAGGAAAAAAAAAAAAGAAAAAGAAAAAGAAAAACTAGCCAATCATGTTAAGAGGGAGTTAAAGTGGGTTGGAGGGAAAGGGGTCTGGAACATTATTGTTTATGTATATCACTTCTTATATAAATAATTAACATTGATTTTTTGTTGAATGATAATTATTGAAAATATTAAATAATATATCATCATGTAATCTAGAGATTAAAAAAAAACCTGGTTGAGGCGACGATGCCATGGATGATAACATGCGCTACGTGTACACCCAGAGGTTGAAACTCTGTCGCCAGGCATTGTGACAAAGCTCTCAACGCAAACTTACCACAACCTGTTATCCCTCCCAACATAAAATCAGAATTAATAATAAAACTATTTAGCATTATTTGACTCTATCTATCAAAACGTGTATGATTGTAAATGAATAAAGTGAAATTTAAATTACATAATTCGGTGTAACCAGCAATGCCATTGAGAGAAGCCGAACAGCCTGTGAAGAGTATTGTCCCTCTTCCCCTATCGACCATGCCCGGAAGTACCTTTCCACGCCAAACATTTGAATTCAAGTTCCCAAATTAGACTTTGTTTTTGGAATTCGAGAGAGAGAGACCGAAATGGGAAAACAAAAAAGCACCTGCTGGGCGCAGTGGAAGGCGCCGACGGAGGAGACAGCGATGGATTTCTCGAAGGCGTCGACGCGAATGTCGGTGAAGTTGGTTGGGTGGTTGTTGTGCCAGACTGGCTGGTACGCATTGTAGACAAGCACTTCCACGAACCCTAGGGATAGCACTCCTTCGAATGCCTCTCTCACGCTTCGAGAGTCGGAACAATCGATTCTGATCGCGAACACTTGCCCTTTCTCTTCTCTGGCTATTTCCTCCGCAAATCTCGATAATCTCCCTGTGAGTTCAGTACGAATTGAATTAATGGCGAGCGAGAGCGAGAGAGAAAGAGAGAGAGGGGTTACCGAGGTCACGGGCGAGGATGGCGACGGTGTAGCCTTCGTGAGCGAACTTGCGAGCGATGGAGCGGCCGAGGGCGGGGCCGACGCCGACAATGGCGGCGATGCCTCTGGGGGAAACGGAGCTGGCCATGCTGCGCATCTTTTTGGAGTCGGCAATCAAAGGGAGAGGATTTTGAGTTCAGTGAGAGAGAAAGAGAGCGAGAGAGAGAGAGAGAGAGAGAGAGAGAATGTAGAGAAAACTTTAAAGCTTGGAGGTGGACGGAACTGCGGGGGGATATGTTTCTGTTCCGTCGCTGTCCAAGTTGAAGTTGATGCCTCCCAAGCTAGAGGCAATCAGAGACGTGTCTAAAGCCTCTCTTCAATTGGGGCTGTTTCCGTAGGATGTGATTATAATGGGTAATGATAGAAATTTTAAATTTTTTATTAATTTTTTATATGGAGTAGGTTTCACGTAAGGCTTATATGGTATAGGGTTGTTTGATTTGTAAAAAGTAGTTTTTTTACTTTTTTTTTTTTTTTTTTATTATTTATATCAAATAAAAAAAAAAAAATCAAATAAAAATAATAAAATTACCCAACAGAAGTTTTTTTTTTTTCTTTTTTTTTTTTTTTAATTAATTTTTTTTTTTTGTGTTTTTTTTTTTTTTTTTCTTTCTTTTTTTTTTTTTTTTTTTTTTTTTTTTTTTTTTTCAAAAAAAACGTGTTTTTTTTACATTGTTCCAAAATGACACATAGTTTCATAAGAAATTTGATAAAATTTTTGAGCGTCTATCATTTTTCTTATTCTATATTAATTAATATATTAACGGATGATATGAGATAATTTTAATGATTTTAAATCTTTATAATTTGTATAATGGGTTAAATCATAGTTTTAAAATGACAATGTCATAATTATGTTGGTACACTACCTATTTTACTAATTCATGCGTGTAGTACTACCAGATTATAATTTATTTGGGTAAATTACACTGTCCTTTGTTAAATTTGGTTACTTTTTCACATTTTTTTTTCCTTTTCATTTTGGCACTTTATCTTTCAAGTTTTTTTCAATTTTTTTCTAAAATTAATTTCTATTAAAAATTAGACAAAAAATGATATACTGACAGTCGCGTGTCATACAAATATTTTATTATATATAACTCACATCTCTAACTTAAACTTAAACTTTAATATGATAATATTTTTTTATATTATGTGATAATTATTATGGTATTTTTTGTCTAATTTTGTACAGAAGTTAATTTTATAAGTAAATTTGAAAAAACTTGAAAAATAAAGGGTGAAAGTGAAAAAAAAAAATTTTTGAAAAGCCAAAGTAAGAAAGTGGTCAAAAAAGAGGCGGAGTATAATTTACTCAATTTATTTTAATTTGAGAGTTTGGTAGAAATAACTTAAATAAGTTAGAAAAAAAATTAATTATTTAAAAGTTAAAAAAATGGTGTTTTTAATTATTACTTCTTGATTATTCTCTCTACCTAATTATCAAATTAAAATTTAGTATAATAATAATGATAATGTGATATTTTTAATTAATAATAAAGCCTCGTTTGGGGAGTGACTATTTTAGTTAAAAAATTAAAAAGTTATTAAAAATTATCACATCATCTCTTTATTTTTTTACACTTCTTTTTATAAAAATTAAAAAATTATTAAAATAGTATATTTTTAAGCGATGCCTAAATTTACGATAACTTTGTTACACGTCCATAACAAATAGCAGGAAAGTATCGAAGGGTGATATTGGATTAGGTGATGTTTTTGATTCAGTAGATTAGGTGATGTTAGCATTACAGCTTTTTTGTTTTTGTTTTTTTCTTTTTTCTTTTTAATGATCGGTTATTGTTCAATCCTCTTGTATTAATGTTTTAGGAAAAATTATTTATAAGTCCTATTAAAGAGACTTATGTTACATATAGTCATACTAAAAAATTTATATTTTCATAAGTCTTATGAGAAGTTTGTTGACACATTTACCCTCAATATTAGTTGTTAATATCATTAATAATAGTAAAACCATATATAGGAAATTGAATGTTACCATAAATCGTATCTATATAAATGTAACGTAATGTGACACCTACATAAACGTAACGTGACACCTATAAAAATTGCATGTTACCATAGATCATATCTACATAAACGTAACGTAATGTGACACCTACATAAACATAACGTAACACCTATGATTTATGGTAACATTCAATTTTCTTATATAGAAAATTGAATTTGCCATAGATCATATCTACATAAATGTAACGTAATGTGACACCTACATAAACGTAACGTAACGTGACACCTATATAGGAAATTGAATGTTACCATAGATCATATTTATGTGAAACGTAACGTGACACCAACTTAAACCAGCAATATTTTCACATTCAATTTTAAAAAATAAAAATTCATTAAGTTTGCGAAACGTAACGTGTCACGTTACGTTACGTTTATGTAGGTGTCACACATTACATTACGTTTATATAGGTGGAACGTTATGTTACGTTACGTTTATGTAAGTGTCACGTTACGTTACGTTTATGTAAGATCTTGTGGAATACATTCCTATCTAAATAGGACTTGAAACTCTATAAAAAAATTACTCAGGACTTATCCTACCATAAGCATCTAAAAAAAGACTTATAAATAAGTATCCTAATTTTTTATTTCATATATTATTTTTTGTTTTTTTCTTAAAACTCTACACAGAAAAGTAGAAGTTGAAGACCAAGATATTGAATAGCCTTTTTTTTTTTCTTTTTTTCTTTTTTTTTTGTCTGTACCTCGGATACCCTAAAAGGATTTGAAACAAGCTTGATACCTACAATATACAAACGGTAAATTACACTCACCTTTCTTAATATTAATTAATCTTATATTTTTTATAAGTCTATTTTTTTTTTTTTTAAATGATAAAGACTATTTTCTTAAATCACATTTATTGTTTAATTTTTTTCAAAAAAAAATTGATATGATCAAATAATTATTAATATTTAATTAATTAAAAAATATTATATGAATAACCTACCCATCAGCCTGACAAAATCAACGTTCACCATGAAGCAGCAGATGATAGCTAAGCATTAATGATTGAATTCGAGTATATAGGACCAGTAAGAGAAGTCCTATCTCAATTTTATATTTTTATTTTTTGTTTTGAACCTTAAAAATGCCTCTGTCCAAAATGGCCCCATCTATTCTCTCAATAATAAATATCTGAATAGACTCTACTTTTCGATGAGAACGACCTCAGCAGAACGGTGGTCCCCTGAAGATGTGAAGGTCAGGCCCGGGAGAATCGCAGGAGGCTTTAATATAAATAAAAAGCTGTGAAGGTCTCTCATGAATTTTATACTCCCTCCGTCTCAAAATATTAGTCTTTTATTTTATTTTTTATTATTCTAAAATATTAATTTTTCTTCAAAAATCAAGTATAAAATAATATAAATTTTTTATTTTATCTTTTTTTTTAAATTAATAAACAATATAAAAAGTACAATTATGACATTGATATTCTCAAAAAATATATTATAAAAAAAATAATTTTAAAAAATCAACATTTTTCAAATGCAATAATTGTACTATCAAAAAAAATTGAATTACCTAAAAAAGATCATTATTTTAGAACGAAAGGAGTAGATTTTTTTCACTTAATGTGGATTCGCGTGTAATAAATATCATAAGTACATAGAAAATTCATCAAATTATATAAATTATGAAATTTTTAAAATTTTAAAATTATATCATATTATCCGTTAATATATTAATTAATACATCAATTTGGGAAGTTTAGAACATTTTCAATGACTTTGTTAAAGAGCCACTAGGTGACTGTTATTAAGAGTATTGACATTAGTCTTTTCAAATTTTTAGTCAAATTATAGCTAAAAAAGTTATTTTACTATTTTAATTAGTCACCTCTTTATTACCTACTGTATTAAACTCTCTATTATAACTTAATCTTATTAAAATATTATTTTCTTATTGTGTTTGTTATTATTATTATTATTTTTTTTTAAATTGATGAGTTACCAACCAAAACATTCTTAAATAATGCAAAAAAAATATATGGCCATTGACCGGTCGGACTTTCGGGCAAACATCTGGTAATACTAATTCCGTGTTATAGTGATGAACAGTACATCGCTTGTTATAGCAAGGTACTGTAGCAATCATAAATTAGCGAGATACTGTGACGAGACTGATGGACGTCCATTTTTTATGAACAATATCACTAATTTAGCTAAAAAACGATTGTAGCTAGTTTGATGCAAATGCTCTAATTGATTTAGCAAACCAACTATATTTTTTTTAAAAATACTAAAGATTTTAAAAATTCTATCAAAAATTTTATCAAATGTCTCACATGGTTATGAAAATCACATGAAACTTACATTGTGTGAGTTCCACATTCATATAAAATTTTTAATAAAATTTTTAAATCTTTAAAATTACTCTATTTTTTTCTCCTTTAATAATATCATTGGCATTGTAGTTAATTAGTGTTTTTGCTATTTGTCTTGCCAACTGTAGCGAGCCAGTTAGCAAAGGCAGGGCAGGAATGAGGGTAAAAATGGTCTGCAGTCTGAGACGGGCTCGACCCGTTTAGTCCCGCTTTGGCTCGGCCCATGGCCCAGCCTATCAGCCCGCTTAAGACCCACTTGAGGCCTGGTCTAAAATTCGACCCGCGCCGAGGACCAGTGTATTTTTTAATGAAAAATAATAAGATTTTGATAAAATAAATAAATAGTCAGGCCCACCCTAGCCCGAGGCCAAGCCCAAGCCCATTGGCCCGGCTCGCCCAAGGCCCGAATAACCGTAGACTTGAGCCTGAGCCTGGGGATGGGGCTGGGCTTAATTTTTAGCCTATAGGTTGGCTCGGTCCAAATTTTGGTGGGGAGCCCGCAAGACCTGACATGGGCCTAGCCGGGCCCGGGTCAGGCCAGATTTACACCCCCTGAAGAGAGAAAAAAGAGGAAAAGAAAGCAGATAAGCAAACGTGTACCTATTTCTCTCTCTTCTTTGGCTGATTTTCTAACCTTTTATGGATTATACTTTATATATATAGATACAATTACATAACACACTTTAATTATACTTTTAGATGGCACACTCACTCTTTAATCTAATAAACACTGAACACATATAAATGGGTATTATTTTTGAGAGGTTTATTAAAAACAAAAATTTCAAGTGTTTATATTTCAATTAGTCTATAAAATATTCTTGTATGTTAATAAATCATATTATTTAAACAGTTGATTTATCAAATCTTAATTCTCATATTTAAAATATTTTATGGATATTTATATCCTTACAAATATTTTTTGAACGGTTAGCAATTTGGTGATGTGAACATTCATATTTTACAATGTGAATATTCACATTGACGTGTGAATGTTCACATTGACGATGTAAACATTCACATTGACAGTGTAAATATTCACATTACGGAATATTTACAATATAAATATGAATATTATTAGGAGTATTTTAGAAATTATGTCATTCATAAGACTTATTGGAGTATAAAAAAATAATCTAGACTATATAGAATATAAATAGGTGAAAAGAGATTTATAAAAAAATGTCCCATTATTTTTTTTATACTTCTTATTATACGGCACATTTTAATTTTTAAATTTACCACTGAAAATGGTCTTACAAAGTAACAAATTTAACATTTTTTATTCGTATGAATTGTCTCTATCATATTATTAAAGTGGTTAATGTTTTGAATTTCAAAGTTTTATATCCCTGTGCTACATAGTAACAAAATATAATAATAATAATAATAATAAATTTATAAACTTTGTTAGTTTGTATAATATATTTTTTAAAATAAAATAATGTTATACAAATAGAAGAAGAAAAAAATGAGAAAAGGTGTACGAAGTGGTTTGTATTTTGTCTATCAATTACAAAAAGGGTAAATTATACTGACATTCGATTTAATTATATTTTATCTCTTGACATTCTTGAAATTACATTTCAACACCTCTAATTAATAATTTCATTTCACAAACTCTCTTATTATATAAAAGGCAACAATTCCTAATAAAAAAATAGAAGAAATTACATTTAAAAAAAAAAAAGTAAAGAAAAGGAAAGGAAAGGAAAAGAAAAAACAAAAAATAAATAAATAAAGGAAGTAAAACAAAACAAGAAAAGAGTGAGTGTGTGAGTTTAATGTCTTTATTTCGTCTAAATAATTACAATGATAGGGGGGTTAATGTAATTTCTCAAACGTCAACGGGTGATATGTATTAAATCCAAACTTGAGGAGGTGTAAGTGTAATTTACCCTTAAAAAAAATATGAAGCTAACTGTTAATTGTAAAAATATTACCGTCACATCATTCTGATGATAAATTTTATATAAATTTTCAATAAGAATAATTTTTCCTTTCTACTAGGTAGGATTGGGCAAAATACCGCTTAATCTGTTAGAACCGCACCGATTCGTATCAATCCGCACAGCTCTATCCGTTAACCGCGATTTAAACTTTAAAATTTATAATCTGTCTTTGAAACCATTCCACTCCGCTATAGTTAATATATATATATATATATATTTTTTAATCTATAATGAAATATCAAAGTAAAAATAATTGTGAGAGAGATTTAGGCTCCATTTGGTTTGCTTATGGAATCATGATTCCAAAGGGAAAATTTTCAAAATTCATAATCAAACATAAAATTCAAAAACACAGAACACAAAACTCTTTTGATAATATAGTGTTGAAGACAGTTAGTGATGAGATTGTTAAATTATTTTTATAAAAAATCTAAAAAAAATAATTTCTGTATTTAAAAAATATCTAAAACAAATATAACTTTTTTTTTCAAATAATAGGTTGCAATTGCAAAAAAAATAAATAAATAAATCACTGTTCCGGTCAACCAGCTGGGCGTCTGGGTAGACCCAATCCGCTCTTTTTAAAATTCAAAATTCAAAAACATCTTTCAAAACTCATAACCAAACAAATTTTCTCTTTTCAAAAGTCAACTCACAATTCCACACTTAAATCACAACTCCAAAAAGAGAATCACAATTCTAAAACTAAATAGTAGTATGCATAATATATATGTGAAATTTATTACAAAATAGTAGTATGTATATAAAAAATATTATGTAAAATTAGTTTGTGTTATATATATGAAAAATATTATATAAATTAGTGTTATATATCATGCAAAATCTTGATAATTGATTAGAATATTTTTTAATCCGGTAATCTGTCTAGAACCGATCAAACCACAATTTGTCAATCCACCAATCTATCAATCCGCTAATTCATTATTTGATTTATAATTTTATTCTCAAATTACTCAAATTGTATCGCATATCCCTACTAGTAGGGTATAATAAACTTTATAGGTTTATTATGTGGATTCATATAAAGATGAAAAAAAATAGTAAAATTCACTCATTTCAATAACACAACCGCATATCTCTTGCGTTTAAAATAACAGTAATGTTAGGTATCATGAAAAATCTTTCATGAAAATAATCATGAAAGCTTTATGACCTTTGGATTACACTTAGAATAAAGCACCGTGCACTAATCAAAGTAATCCAAAGATTATAAATCTTTCATGATCAATTTCATAAAAAAAAATTTATAACCCCTAACTTTTCTCTTAAAATAAAAGCAAATCATTTGTTTGATGTTTAGGACTCTACTATAAAAATAAGGATACAAATTTCCATAAATAAATAAGTTGTAGGTCATTGTCATTACATTCTATATCCACATTCTTTTTTTAAAAGATGTCATAATTTTCTTTATCACACAAGGCCTTATCAATGCTCAGAAGTCAATGAAGACAAGCACACCATTAATGGCTGTTCCTCAAGTTGCATGACCCCATGCAAAGAACTTTGTGGATTAGTTCCATTAGAGACAGATGAAAGGTTGGCACTCTTAAATGACCTATTTAATGTTCGGAATTTTTTTTCGAGTGGTGGCAAATGTACCTACCTTTTTACTTTGGACTCCTCATTTCTTTAAACCCCCACCTATGAAATTCAAATTATTTAAAATTTCTTTGAACCCCTAACTTAATACCAAAATTATCCCTATTGCAATTACCACTACTCCAAAGGCATGCACACCCACTGCCCCCCCAACTCCACTCCACTCCACCGACTCCATTATCCCAACCCACCACGGTCTCTTGAACAAGATTAAAGTTTTCCACCCACCAAAGATATATATATATATATATTACCACATCTATATTCCGACTGACAACATCATCCCACCGATGAGATTAAAGCTGCGTGGTCCTTCTCACAAGATATGTGAAGATTATTTTCAATTTTTTGGCTTTATTTCGATCATCAACATGTATTTTATGTACCGAAGCCAATAATGTCTGTTTCGTAGTCCAGTATCAAACATTGTGACAAAACACAGAACCTTCCTTCCGAACAACAATCATATACCCAGTAGGGTGTTGCCAAACATTATCACCATGATGGGTTTGGTCTTGAAGGAAGTTAATGGATGAAATGTATTAAAATGGAACTGTTTTTCAACACTTGGAAACAACTAGTTGAACAAATAAATTTTGTTCAGGATCTTATTGCAGAACAATCTATATTTGTTTGGCAATCCAGAACCGAACACGTCATGTTGTCAACTATGCAAAACCTAATTTCTGTTCAAAAAAACTTATCAAGACATGGCAAACCTCGACGACAGTGTTGCTGTCATGCTCCATTGCTCACTTGTCGCTGTCTCTCACCTCCTTCATCGACTAGGTTACTGTCAATATGTGAAGAATAACTAACACTATGAACAATAATGGATTGAATGGGAATGGATTGTGATTATGGTCAGACAATGAGTTTTTTTGTGGGGGGTGGGTGTTCAATATCAAGGTCTGTGTGAGTGTGGTGAGAGTGGGTGTTTTAGGTAGGAGTGGGTGTCCAATTTTTAGTTGTCCTAGAAAGTAATTTTACTTAAGGTCATAGTTGCCATTAAGAGAAAAATAAATAGACGGGGTGTCCAAAGTGAAAAGGTGGGGGCATTTAGCAGCACTCTTTTTTTCCTCCCCCCTATGTCATCTTTTCTTTTCATTACACCATTAGAGTGGAAGACTCATTATATGGTAAATAAGGGGTTAGTCTTTTTGTCACCAACTCTCTCTTAAGGCTATATTTTGTTTCATCAATTTTGAAAGGGATTTAAAAAGAAAAAAAGAAAGGGTGTGTAAAATATAATTGATATTTCACTTATATTTTTTCTTTTCTTTTCTAAATCTCTTCTTAAATTCATGAACCAAATAAAATATAAGGGGAGATCTTGTATTCCACTCTTAGGAGTGGAATAGGGAGTAAGACTCAAGTGCTTAAGGAGAGGGTAACAATTAATCTTCCACAAAATCTAACAATCAACTGTTCGAGATAATTTTAGCAATAATTAATCAAAGCAAATAAAATAAATAAAGTAAACAATAAAATTAAACTTTACAATACTTCTACAGATGGTTTACGAACAATTTTGTGATTGAAGCCAGTATTTGAACACTGTGTCTTTAAGACTCAATTTCTTCCTCTTCGATAGTGCTTGAGAACAGCGAATGTCCTGTCTCCAGGATACAACAATCATCACAAATGAAAAGAGCACACTCTTTGATTGTACAACGAACTAAAATTATGTTTTGCACTCACAAAATTCAGACTCACACAGATGAAGAATACAAGAAGAATGCTTGAACTTAAGGAATTTGGAATTAAAAAATTGGAATGAAATTTGCCTTTATATAGGCTTGTTGGTACATATTCAGTTTGAACAGAAAATGCATGAAGAAGGGACATGACTATTTCTTTAAAATAAAGAGACACATGAAAGGATTGCACATTTTCATTCAAATAAAGGGTTGCACCATTTTATTCAAATAGAGTTTATTTTAATTCACCATTGCCTTTATAAATTTTTCAACAATCCCCTACATGAATGAAATTGACAGAAACGATAAATGCAACAACATGCAGACTATGTGAGTATAAATCTGGAAATATCCTACATCGAATAGGTAACTTTTGGCCTTGAACCTTCCTTTATAAAAGACTATCGGATTTACTAGTTGATCAATGACTATGATGTCTTGAATTGTTCTGCTGTTGGTGTAAACCAAGATAATAGCCTGTTACATAGTTTTGTTTCCATACACAACTTGATTCTATCGATTGTGTCCATTTTGGGCCTGGACAATTCTTGGATTCATGAGTGTTTTAGAGAGGTTAGTGTTAGGTTTTTATTCTTGGCAACCCCGTTTGACAAAACTCCTTTCAGATGTATTTATTTTCGCCGTTTATTTCAGTGAGGCTATGAGTTTATTAGATGCAAATCCAAATCCGAATCGAGCCATGCAGAGAAGTTTGTGATGTTAATGCTTTCAAGGTTGCCACTTCGCTGATTATTACGGGGGTCAGCTCGCGGCCGAAGCAAAATGCAAAATTGCATTGAAAATTGCATATCTGCCATTGGTCGCTCGAGCCAAGAAGATCTCGCTCGAGCGAAGGTTTACTCGCTCGATCCAAGGTTTCCTCGCTCGAGCCAAGGATTGCGTCCATACAAAAATCTGAAAGAAGTGATTGGTCGCTCGAGCCAAGAATCCGTCGCTCGAGCCAAGGCACTAGTAGAAATCATGAAAATTACTCTCCTCGCTCAAGCCAGGAAAGCTTCGCTCGAGCGAGCCTCAGAATCCGGATTTCTCAAAGAGTTTGTTTTCTTCCCAATCTTGGATTACTTTTGGTTCTCTATAAATACTTGGTTTTCTTCCAAAACTAAGTAATTCATTGAAGTCCTCCAGATCTTCTTTTTGGTTCTTAAAGGTTTATATCTGGGGATATTTTGTTATTTTCTTTGATGTTTTATTGAGTATTTAACTCATGGTTTAAAGAGAGTACATCAAAGGTTTGTTTGTTATACACAAAAGAGAGAGTTGTTCTTCAGTTGTGAATTCTGAAGAATTCGAGCCTGAAGCTTTGGAGGGAATCCGGAGTGGCTCATCAGAAAGACAATTCCGTGCTGAAGATGGGGTTGGAAGAGGCACATAGAGGTTGGTTCAATTAGGCGTTGTGAATTCGCTAGATAATTGAGAGTGATACCTGTGTAATTCCTTTATATCTTCTTAGTGGGATTGTTCTTGTGGCTGTTGCCCGTGGTTTTTTGATCACAATTGGAAGGTGTCCAATTGTGGTTTTTCCACGTAAAATCTTTGTGTCTCTTTCTCTTGATTGTTTGATTGGGATTGTTATATTCTGCTTAAAATTGATACATAATCACAAATCAACATCTAGGAGGTTTCTAGATTTTTCAGTTAGTCTTTTCAATTCTCATAGACTAGCCCAGTTTACAATTATATAGGTGATTCCCATTAAAATTATCATGTTATACCCCACTTGAATTTCAAAGCTATAAGTCTCATTAAAAGAAAGCTTAACCTATTTATCGTTACAAGTAATCACCATCTCATCATAGAAATTGATAGGAGTTTTACTCCTTAGTAATTCTAATGAGTCATTCTTAATTTGGTTGTCTCTTTGAATCTAAATTTTGGGATCTCCAGTCAATTAGGTTGGGTTACCATTAAAATAACTCTTAAGTGATAGGCTTTAATCCCATTCTCCTCGATGATCGTAACACTTGCTCTCTAGTCAAAGCCTTTGTCAACGAATTCGCTATGTTTTCTTTTGACCTTATAAACTCAATGGAAATTATTCCATTAGAGAGCTATTGACTAATAGTGTTATTTCTACGATGAATGTGAGGAGACTTACTGTTATACATATGATTCAATGCCCTAGCCATTGCGATTTGACTATCGCAATGAATGCAAATCACTGGCATAGGTTTCAGCCATATTGGAATATCTTCTAGGAAATTATGAAGCCATTCTGCTTCTTCTGCTCCTTTGTTTAAAGTAATAAATTCAGATTCTATTATGGATCTAGCTATGCAAGTCTGTTTAGAAGATTTCTAAGAGACCGCTCTACCTTCTAAGGTAAAGACATATCCACTAGTGGATTTAGAATCCTTAGTGTCAGATATTCAATTAGTGTCGCAATACCCTTCTATGACCATTGGATATCTAGTATACTACAACCCATAGTCACGGGTATATTTTAGGTATCTAAGAACCCTAACAATTGTTGTCCAATGGTCTTTTCTCGGGTTATTAGTGTATCTATTCAATTTACTTATTGTATGCGCTATATCAGGATGCGTGCAACTCATGAGATACATTAGATTTCTAGTTATACAAGAGTATTCCAATTGTGATATGCTTTTACCTTTATTTTTCATTAAATGAAGGTTAGCATCCACAGGTGTCTTTACATGACGATTGTCATACTTATTGAATTTCTCAAGAATTTTGTCAACATAATAAGTTTGAGACAAAACATATTCTTCAGATGTTTTAGTAATTTTCATTCCTAAAATCACATCTGCTACTCCCATATTTTTCATATCAAACTTTAGTTTTCAATATTTTCTTAGTTGAATTGATCATTCCACTATTACTACCAATAATTAGTATATCATTTATATATAAACAAACAATGATATAACATTTCTCAGTGTTTTTAACATAAACATATTTGTTACTCATTGATTTTCATTCCATTTATCATCATAACGTTATCAAATTTTTAATACTATTGTTTTGGTGTTTGTTTCAAGCCATATAATGATTTTACTAATTTTTACACTTTCTTCTCTTTGCAATAGAACTATATTTTGTTGTCCCAACAATTTGTAGTTTACTAGATTATTGGACACTTATTTTTACATTGTTTTATTATTCTAGTATTGTGAAGTTTACTGTATATATATATATATATATATAAACAAAATTAAACTTTACAATACTTCTGCAGATGGTTTATGAACAAATTTGTGATTGAGACCAGTGTTTGAATATTGTGTCTTTAAGACATAATTTCGTCATTTCCAATAGTGCTTGAGAACAATGGACATCCTATCTTCAAGATACAACAATCACCACAAACGAAGAGAGCACACTCTTTGATTGTACAATGAACCAAAATTATATTTTGCACTCAAAAAATTCAGACTTACACAGATGAAAAATACAAGAAGAATGCTTGACCTTGAGGAATTTGGAATTAAAAAATTGGAATGGAGGGTTGCATTTATATAGGCTTGTTGGTGCCTGTTCAGTTTGAACAGAAAAAGCATGAAGAAGGAACATGACCAGTCTTTTAAAATAAAGAGACACCATAAAAGGATTGCATCATTTTATTCAAATTGATTGTTGCACCTTTCATTCAAAAGAAATCTATTTCAATTCACCACTATCTTTATAAATTTTCGAACATTAACTACTATAACTTTCTCTAATTAAAAAAAAAAACCAGATGGGGTCAGATTTGAAACAAAAGGAATAGGAAGAAATATTGGGACGGGGGATCTCCCCTATGTTCGTTACATGATTTTAATATGGAAAAAGCTTGGGATTCTTAATTTGCGAACCCTCGTGACTTTTAAATATGTGTGATTGGTTCATATGTATTTTTTTTTTCGCTCTCTTTTTCTCACATAAAATGATGTGAAAGTTGTGGGAGTGAAATTTTTGTAAGAATCTCAATCATTAATCTAGGCCTAGTTTGGGAAGATTGAAAAAAAGACAAAAAGTCAAAAAGTCACTATTCTATTTAAATCACATCATCTTATTTAAGTCACATCACTTCTCTAACATATCACTTCAAACCCAACCCAAACCCAACTCATATTTCATAAAAAGTCAAAAAATACACTTATTTAGTATTTCCTCGTGGTGAAATTGATGGTATTGTCAATATTAATGGTCTTATCGTACTTTTTTACCATGGTTATAGAAAGTCTGTGAATATGTCCTTCTTGTCCCATTTCAAGTGCAAGAAAATGAGCTATACATTTTTTTCACATCCGATACATACCAATTAATTTATATTTGATTTTCGTTTCTCTTGATTTTTTATTTTTATTTTTTATTGTTTATAACAAATTGAAGATTCAAATACAATTGAAGATTCTAGTCTGAAAGCATTATCTAAAATTCATGGTCTAGGCTATACCACACAAACGAAAGAAGAATAAAGGGTAAAAACAAAAGAAAAAGGAAAAAAGGCTGACCAAAAAATTCTCATGCAAAGACGGGTACAGCTTTTCTATAAGAATTTACTAGTGTTTTTTTCTCTCCTGCCTATCACAACTTCACAAGCATTGATCAAAGATTCTATTCTAGTCTTAAAGCTTTTGCTGGAACAGACTACATTAGATTTATAGATCAAGTATGGCAACTTCACGCCTTACATTTACACCTTTTTCATCTTAGCTTTTGTTTTCACCTTCCACTTACACTTTTTATGTAAGTGGCACATGGTGTGCAACCCTTGAGGGTTGCACACTTAAGAAAAGTCCTAGATTCATTGGCATTAATAAGGAATATAAGGAATGATTTATTTATTTTTCAACTAGTAAGCACCAATTTGCTTTGTAATTTATATAAAAACCAGTTGAATTGGGGAAAAAGATTGGGCAAAAATAGTTCACGAAAAGACAAATAGACTAAAATAGTCAATATGACAAAATATTACATCTAACCTATAATCATTTGTTTTTTCTTTCACAACCATCAAATCAATTAAAAAAAATAAAAAAAATAAAAAATAAAAAATAAAAAACCAATTTCTCAAATACAACTATTTTAGTCAGGCTAAAATAATTTTAAAAAATTAAATAGCTAACTAAAATAACCAACCTTCCAAACAAGGCCATTGTTTGTGTTTGTGTTTATAGTTTCATATATATTGTATTGGCTAAATTTCGATTTCATTACTTAAAAGAGATGTCATTTTCATTATATTTTGTTCGGATCCTTTTCTTTTTTTTTTAATTTTTAAATATAATTGTTAGAAAATAATAAAAAAGGAAAAATTGCACTTGTAGAGGAAGACTAAAATCAAGTGCTAAGCTTGATAAGGGAGTATCTCATCTACTAAGCCCCTTTTGTCTTTGTTAAGATACAATTTAATGCCTTGCAAATATTTTTGTTTTCTTAATTTTGAAATATAACTATTATTTATAATGTCTATCTAAAAAAAATAAAAATTAATACAATATGTTTTCTCAATAGTATAAAATTTGGATTTGGGGTGCCTCGTAGCACAGCAGGCACTGCTATGTGGTCCTATGGACTTATTTTGGAGTCTGTTTTGATAATCTGAACTATTCACATTTTAGAGTACATCAAGTAGAACATACTTGTTAAAAATTAAGTTAATCAAATATCGTTAACCCTTTTATCCACTCACATTTGTATCTTTAAAAATAAATGACATTGTGATTTAAAATATTAAAATGAATACAAATGTGAGTGGTTGAAAGGGTTAACGATATTCGATTAACTTAATTTTTTACAAGTATATTTTACTCGATGTATTTTAAAATATAAATAATTTAAATTATTAAAACGAATTTCGAAATAAGTTCATAGAGCTACACAGCAATGCCTGCTGTAGCAGGCACCCCAAATCCATAAAATTCATAGTACACTGGCAAGAAGTTACATGGTTTCACATCTTTTTATTTTCATGCTATCTAAGATTTGTTTCACAATTGTTTTAAGCAAATCTTTCACTTTCATTTTGTGGGATAAAATTATTGTTAACAAAAATATACGACTGGTAAATGCTAAAAAAAATATTTTTATTATTGGAAAAGTTGAGTACATCCTCTTTTTTTTTTTAGCTAAAAATAAATAAACTTTTTTTTACTTAAATAATGAAAACATAATTTTTTTACATGAGGCATAAACTCATCTTTATTTGGTAGTTGATAGATAAATGAGACTCACTTATTGTATGTTACTATTTTTTATTGGAAAATTTATAATTTAGTGCAAATTTAAAAAAGCGAGATTTGGTCAATGCCCCTTATAGTAAAACTTTAACGCATTAAGGATAAACACAAAAAAAATTCTTTAAAAAGTCCAACACATATCACAATTACCAAAATATACTTAGTGAGTAATTTAATATTTTAAATTTTAAAATTATATAACTTTTGTTCTACATGTCGAATTTTAATAAAATTAGTATTTTTAGAATGCTCACATCAAGATCCATTAAACAAAATCCATGTTGACTATGAAATTTTAAAAAATAAAAATACCGTCGAAATTGACGTAAACAATAACATGTTGCTCTGGTTCACTATAATATTTTACTATTATAAAAAATAGAATACATACTAGATGGACCAACCAAAAATACACATACACAATATTTTTAAACTTGTATAAAATAAAATAAAAGTCTTCATCGTTTAAAGAGTTCTGTGAGATATATATATATATATATATATGCATGGGCAATATTCTCTAAGGAAAAAAAAAGAAATTTTATTCTGTCCTTACTCAATTATGTGTCTCATCCTTAGGTTTTTATGAAGCAAAATAAATTAGATTGTCTTTTTCACTAAACAAGGGTCCAATGGAGAAATTTTGGCTAAATTTCCCTTAAAAAAAAAAATTACACATGAGTGATAAACTTTATAAAAATTAATAACTAAAATTATAATTTTCTCATATATTTGTAGATATTTTTTCAAAAGACCACTAAATTATAATTTTTCTTTTATTTATGTAAAATTTCATATAAATAATATCATATAATAGTCTTGAGAGTATTTAATGATTTTCTGCTTTGTAGACCAATGGGACTGATTCTTAAATGGGCTGAGTCATTTGCCAAATGAGACCAAATAATCTGCTCACCCTTAATAGAGCCTAACTTTAACAAAAAATTCACAAGTCAAGGGCCAATAAAATTCAAACCCACATACAATGAATGACTTTCAATTTATCTCTTAATTCAATTTGGAAAACAACTTTTGATATTTTTTAAAAAGTGAGTTGTTTCAAGAAAAATTCTAAAAATAATTGGCAAAACAAGTTTTTGTATTTTTTGAAAAATATAAAATAGAAAACAGATATGATACCTAATAAGCCCTTAGCTTCCTTGACTTCATTGTATCCCTTCTTTTTTTTTTTTTTTTTTCCTTCTTCTTCACTTCTCTTTCTTTTTCCCCAGGCTTTCCAACATTTAGGTATTTTGTGTACATGTAATTATTTTAAGCATTAAAAAAATTCATTTAAAAAAGTCGTCAAAGAAAAGTCAATTTGAATGAGGTTAAATCTGAATATTATTTTGGAAAAATTACAACAACAACAAAAAAAAAAACTAGAGTTTGACTCCTGTAACAAAATAAACACTGAGTTTTCAATTTTATCAATTTAAACTCTAAAAATTTGATTTCTTTTAAATTTGAACAATTTGTTTATTTTCATTAAGTAGAATCGAAGAAAAATAGTATTTTAGTCATTAAAAAATACTCATTTTCATTGAGTTCAATGACTACAATACTATTTTTTCATTATTTTTTGTTAATAAAAATAGTAAAATGATTTAGATTAAAAATAAATCAAAATTATAAGATTTAAATTGAAAAAATTAAAAATTCAGAATTTATTTTGTTATAAAGGTCAAATCCTGATTTTTTTTTTTTTTTTGTGTGTGTGTGTGTGTTAATTGTCCCTATTATTTTCTAAAAAAATCCGAAGATTTACAACTCCATTATATGGGCCTCATCTATGGGCCAGCCAGCCCTAGCGAAAATGGGCAGGACAGGCTGGCAGTTGGCTATTGGTACCCGACCCTTAATTACAACCGGGTTCAATAATATTTACTACCGAACCGATTCCATTCGTTCGTTCCGTGATTTCTCTGTTGCTCCGATCTCCATTGGTTCAGTCGTCTCTCTATCTCGTTACTTCTTCACATGAGCTCCAATCCTCCACTCAGCTTTTTCTAAAGGTAATTTCACTATCTGCTTTAATCAATCACAGTTTGGTGGATCTGATCTGAACTAGTTTTTGGCATTTTGTTTCTCTATTGATCTGTTAGTGGATTTGTCTCTGATCTGAATCAATTTGAAGAAAATTCTCTCAATCTCTGATTGGGTCAAAGTATTTGTAGGTCAATTTTGACGACGATCGATGGAGTGGGCGACGCTGCAGCATCTGGATCTCCGGCATGTCGGCCGTAGCTCGAAACCCTTTCAGCCTCACGCCGCCGCATTTCACCCCACTCAGGCTCTCGTCACCGTCGCCATCGGAACCTACATCATTGGTATTGCTAAAGCCTTCAATTTGAAACAATTCTTTCTTTTATGTCATCGTCATCACTGATAGAATCGCGATATATGACGTTGATGAATATTTGTATGTGCAGAATTCGATGCGTACACTGGATGCAAGATCGCCTCAATCGACATTGGTGCACCTGTTGTCCGAATGTCTTATAGTCCTACGAGTGGGCATGCTTTGATTGCTATACTTGAGGTTAGTCTACCTTTACAAGTGCTGTTTATATACTTGCAATACAATAGCTTTATTGTTGAAGTAGGAAATACTCTTGTCTCCGTTATTAGTTGCTTTTCTTGTTGCAATGAAATGATTTGTTCTTTTGTTTGTCGTTGCATTGCCATATGATTTACATTACTATAGTATCATTATTATAAACTAATTTCAGTCCAATGTTTTGCTATGTTGTGGAGTTTTACTAACATTATTCATGGTATTTCTTAGCATATCTTATTTGTTTGAGCATTTCAGTTCAATGTGCTCTTGGTATATATATACCCTATATTGGGAGTAAAGGAAGTCTGCAAGTTTTGGTTTTGAGTTTTGGTCAAATTAACTTATGTGGAGAAAGTGTAAATAAAAAATAAAAAAAAGAGGTTAGAATTTTGAATGAGAGTGCGCCTTGGTGTTTTTACTTGGCAGTGGTTAAGGTTAACTAGTCAGAGAGTGGGGTGGATGAAGGTATATCTCCTTGATTGTTTGGCTAATATTTACAGTGGTGGTTTAAGATCCTGATGAGCATCACTAGTGGGATTTAGAGTTCACATTTACTTTCTTTTGTTGCACATTGAAGTGAGGAACAATCATTTTGTTGATTGGATTTCGATTTTGTCCAAACCATAAGGCAAGTCTTAGTTTAAATAATGCAATTTTGAGGAATAAAGTTTTGTTTGGCTAGTTCAATTGCTGATAATAATACTATCCTAAAGTTGTTTTATTTACAATCTTTCATTATGTTCTTTTGGTGTTAATTTAAAAAGGTGTATATAATTGAAATATTGGTTTTTGGGTCGTATTTATTTATTATCTTCTTTTTTTTTTTTTTTTTGAGTGGTGGCTGTGTTGTGGTTTTGGATTTTCTTCTAAAGGAGCAGAAAGGGAACCTTGAAGCTGCTATATGATAGCTTTCCTTAAACTTTGTTCTATTGAAGACTGAAAAAACATTGGCTTTTCGTATGTGATGATGCTAATAATAAATAAGGCCCAAAAACCATGGTAGGCACATTGGATTTCTCTCTCTCTCTCTCTCTACCTGAGTGAGAAAGAAAGTGGGTTTCTTTGCTTCTGCAAATATGATAAATCATGGTAGGCACACTGGTGTTTGCTCTCTATTCCTTGCATGGGGTTTGTATAGTTGAGCTGATTATAGGGAAATAGCATTCTTATAAAATGTTTTTGAATGAATTAATGCGTATGCCAACCTCAAGGGGTTGGCCTAGTGGGCAAAACTTGGGGCCTGGGGGTGTGCTCCTTCCAGGTCACAGGTTCAATACTCGCTAGCAGCAATAAGCTCCTTGGGGCCATGTCTATATTGGGCGTTCGCCTAGCTTTAAATGGGGTCTCGGCAAGTGGGCGGTGGGATTGGTTTCTTGGGATTAGTCGAGGTGCGCATAAGTTGGCTCATACATCTGGTTATCCAAAAAAAAAAAAAAAAGCGTATGCCTTTTTTTGTTTTTTCATTTTGCAGCCCTAGGTTTACCAAGTGTATGCTGAGAAAATAAGAATGGAGGCCTTTACGAGAATGGAACTTGAACATCCCACATTCAACAAATATAGAAGGCCAGGCAAATTAATGAACCTTAATTCAAATATGTTCAATGCCACAATTCAAGTTCTTTACATTGCAAAAGTTTGTCATTAATTCTATCGCAAACACAGTAGCAGGGAACCCAAGGTACTTGGGATTAGGTATGGGAAAAGGTTGGAGAAAGAAAATTTAGAAAAGGCTGGTATAAGAAGTAATCTCACCATATAAGTAATGGCCATGCTTTTGTGAGCCAAAGAGATATGCAGCAAACTGTATGGAAGGCTTCATAGTTTCCTACTTTCATAACCAAGCGAGAGGATTTCAGTAGAAGGGAAAGAAACAGAGAAAGAATAAATAGAATAAGAGAACATAAAGAAGTCGAGAACAGCCAGTAGAAATTGGAGTATCAAAGGAGGTAGAGAGAAGTGATGAGAGAGAAGATCTAGAGAAGGAGAAGAAGCAACGAAAGACTGATAGAAGAAAATTTAGTCTTGTGGAGAGTTTTTTTTTCCTTCTATCTCTAATCGTTACTAACCTCAAATTTTTGATTTTTGATTTTTTTTTTTTTTGAACTAGGTTATAAGAACCTAGATTTAATCCTAATTTCCCTTGCCTTACATGTTGAGATCCCATTGTTCCATCCACCAAGTCACTTAAGTGGTCGTGTGACTTGCATGTGACCGTTAAGTGGATGAGGACAACCCTCACACCGTATGCTAGAAATTTCAATAACCTAAATTATAAATAATTATGCCAACAGTAATCTGAATAAAATAAATTAAACAATAAATGTCGCCACTGTTTTATTCAGTGGAATTTCAGGATTTTTGTCAAAGATTATGGTATCCACTATTCTTTTGTGTTCATTGCTCTTATCAATGATTCAATATGGTAATTTTGTGAGCATTTGTTTAGTTGTCTTCTGTCCCTTTTTTGAAGAATTCTGCTTGATGTTATGTTTTTTGGTTTTAGTTTGATGGTGACCCTCTTTCTTATTTATGATATTCGGTTTCCCTTTCTGTAGGATTGTACAATTCGATCCTGTGATTTTGACAGTGAGCAAACATTTGTGTTGCATTCACCTGAAAAGAGGATGGAACAAATTTCTTCTGACACAGAAGTCCATATTGCTTTGACCCCTCTCCAACCTATAGTTTTTTTTGGTTTCCACCGAAGGATGAGTGTAACAGGTTTGTTGTTTTCATATGACAACCTACTTACTTTTGCTCCCTTCTCTATGCATGTGTTTATCTTCCTTTTCTTTCCCTTTTCTATTTCTCTTAAGCTTGTTTGCAGTTCTAGAAAACAGGAACTACATGCTTGTTGCAGTAGTTTTCATTTGAAAAAAACCTGATACAGATAAGATACTTTGGTTACTGCCCCTCACAGAATTGAAAAAAGGAAACAAATTAAACAAGAACAACACAAATTCATTGAAACTTTTGATTTCATGGTTTTCTATGTTATAACATTGTCTAAAGACTGGTATAGATATGCAATGGCAACACCATCATCTTGGCATGAAGCCACTTAAACGTAGAAGTGTCAAAAGCTTAGATGTAATGAACCCTTTTAGTGGACATGAAAGACAATAAGAGATTTGCTAAAAGTAGTCAAGGTATGCTTTAAATATCAAAAATGTTTAAAGACATGTTTGGTGAAGGTGGTAGTCGAAGAAGCACAAACTCTGATAGGGAAATTTTTTAAAATGTAGGACATGACATGTGGAAGACACACAAAGTTTAATGTATATATTTATTATATAGCATATATATGGATAAACAATTATTATATGCTATGTATATGATTATTTAATTCAAAGATAATAATTTTAAAGTTTAAATGAGGAGAATATGTTTAAATTGGATTCCAAGTTATTTTATTCAAACTTGTAATGTGTTTTATGCGTGTCTAAGCAATTGACATGTGTTCCCCAAGTGTTTGAAGCGTGTCTGAGTTTAGAAATTTTATAAAAATAGTAGGACAGGTTTGGACGTGTGTCCAATACCGGCACAACATGCTACCTTCTTAAAAGTGTCGGTGTTTCTTAGGTGGTAGTAGTGGAGAGAATGGAGCTGGTGTGACAATAATGGAGTGAATGGAGGTTTTCTTATTTAGTATTTTTTTAGGGTTCTTGTGAATTGATAGTGGACAATGATGTGGGTGTGTTACGGCAGTTGAAGGAGGTGGGTTTTATACCGATGACAATGGTGGTAGTGCTGATGGTAAATATAGAGCTCCTTCACCCTAATTCATCAAGGCAATAAGTTGAGCTTGTCCCAAATCGATGGCCTCTTGTGTGGTTGGTGGCAAGTGACAAGGTTAATAACTGCAAAATACTTTAATTAATAAAGCTTGACAAGGAGCCTTTTTTCAGCTTTTGTGTTAGGTGTTGATCTATGGCAATCAAGTTCATCCCTTATTAATGTTTTGCTTGGTTGGTTACAGTTTATGGGAAAGACTTTTGGATTCTATCTTGGATGTTACCAAGAAGTGTCCTTGCTTATGCTGATTTTCTTCAGAGGCTTTTTTTGGTTAATGTAATAAACTAATCCCTTTTCATTTGGAGGCTTTGTTAGGGGAGAGAGGGAAAGTTCTTTAGTCGCTGCTTTTGTTAACTTTGACTATATGGGGGTGAATGATTTCTAGGACATTTGAAGACAAATAGTATGTTGTGGAGAGATCCTATTGGATAGGATAATCTAATCATTTTAAAAACAGGTTACAATTCCTTTTTTGTTTCTTCCCACTTTTTTCCATTTTAAATTTGTCTTTTGTTTCTTTCTTTATTTTGACTAGAAACTGTCTTCAAGGATCTCCTTTTGTGAGAAATTCCATTGGGAGTTTGCTCAACGGAACTTATTCCGATTTCCTCAACGGTCCAGGCTTTAGAACATTGATGAGTTTGAAAAAGATTTGGCTAGGTTTTCTGTGAGTCTGAGCCAAGCTTGAATTTCATCTGAGTGTGACAGAGAAGCATGAACTTGTGAAAATTTGGTTTGATCCGCTTCATCACAAGTAACATGGATGATCTGGTGGTCGTAGTGGCTGTGTTACAGTGGCTTGTCCTATGAAGTGTATGTGTTACAGTGGCTTGTCCTATGAAGTGTATTGACCATGGAAGCAGCAGTGTGCTTGCAGTGCATGGATGAAGATGGTTAGGAAATTACTGCTCTTGTGGTGATGGTAGAAATGATTTGCTTCTGCTGGTGGTGGTGGTGGTGGTGGTGGTTGTATGGTGGCAATTGTGATGCAAGAGGGTAACGATGATCTCATAAGACCCTTATTAGAAATGCAGGCCTGTTACTTGACGTGATTTTCTTCCCATTTCGTAGGAGCTTTCCTTTTTTTTTCTTCTTGTCTCTGTTGTCTTATAGAAAACGTATCAAAATGAGCCCTAAATGGTATAGGAGAATTGTAGTTGATTTGTTATGCTTTTAGAGGTTATTGCTACTATATGTTGTCTATAATGTTTGATCATGTGTAGCAGTTTAAATCTGTCATTTTCAACTGCTTGCAGTTGTTGGAACTGTTGAAGGGGGAAGGGCACCAACAAAAATAAAGACAGACCTGAAGAAACCCATAGTCAATCTTGCTTGCCATCCTCGTCTGCCTGTGTTGGTAACATGTTTAATTTGATTCGGACACTTTCACAGTTTCATCTGGTTTTCACCAAGTCGAGTACATGGTCAATTTAAGCAAAGAACATTCTATTCTTGTGTTTTAGAATTCTATTAACAACTTGCTTTTTTACTTATCAAAAAAAATAAAAAATAAAAAATAAAAAATTAACAACTTGCTTTTTTGTTTTTGTTTTTTGTTTTTATTTTCGTTTTTGGTTTCAGTATGTCGCTTATGCAGATGGCTTGATTCGAGCTTACAACATCCATACATATGCTGTTCATTACACACTACAACGTAAGATTGGAGTAAATCTCTCTGTGTCTCTTGATAGTTTGAATCCCTTGTTAACAAATTCAATTTGGCTGGACTTCATTACTCTTTGGTGCATGTTACAGTTGATAATACCATTAAGCTCATTGGTGCTGGTGCATTTGCATTTCATCCAACTTTGGAATGGATTTTTGTTGGCGATAGACGGGGTACGCTGCTGGCTTGGGACGTCTCCACTGAGAGACCTAGTATGATTGGGATGTAAGTTTTATAAGTAATGCTGATGTTATTTCTTAATGGCATGCTAATAATTTAGAGTTTTATCTTTCCTAATTTTTGGATTAAACATTTTCTGTTATGTTCATAGGAAAGATAACTCGGGGGATTCAAATGACTCCCCTTATAGAAAGCAATGTCGAATACATAAACACTCCGTTTGGATTGGGAGATGAGAGAAGAAAAGAAATTATTAGAGTGTCTCACTTAGGTGAGAAAAGAAATGATTGTTGTTTCTCACCTTCTTGTTTGGATGGACTATGATTAAAAGAGTAATTTTGGTTTCTCACCAAATCTCATCACTTATGGTGAGAAACAAAACTTAAGTTTGGTGTGATTTGGCTTTCTTACCATTTCTCTTCATTTCTCACCATTAGTCACCTCATTAATCATCCAAACAAGTGATGAGAAACCTCATTCTCTCCATTTCTTTTCTTTTCTTTTCTCACCAAACCCCTCAATCCAAACGGAGGATAAGTGCATGCTTGCGGATGCTGTTCACTTATCCAAAGCTAACTGACATGTTGCACTAGGAATTATTATGGTGGTTGGGACATTTAAAATTGGATTGCTATTTGAAATAGCTTTTTTGACTGCTGTTTCCTGAAATTGAATCTGATATATGCAATAAGTTTCTTTTCTTTGATAAGCAATAAATTTCATCCAATGATTGTGGATCCTAGGAATGATTCTGATTTTTGATAAAATTGGTATTGTAACTTGGTAGGTATACTTGGAGCCGCAGTTGGTCTTAACTTTTATACATGGCTTTGGTTAAATGGCATCTTACATGGCTATAACATTCATTACATCTGCTATGATTACAATCTCTCAGATGACTTCATCATTTGTTCTGGAATACTTTTACTTCTCTTTGTAAATGCTTTTTCTCTGTTTCTCATCCCAACCCCACAACTCCCCAAAAATGTATCTCATAATTAATATATTTTTGCTGTAGTTGATGTCTTTGCTGTTATGTTCTGAGGGTTCATTTTCTTTGCTATTCCAGTACCCAAGTGGGTTCCCAACCAATCACATCTGTTGCTTGGCTGTCAAAGTTGCGGTTACTTGTCACTATATCCAAGGATGGAACTCTTCAAGTGTGGAAAACAAGAGTGATACTTAATCCTAATAGACCTCCTATGCAAGCAAATTTTTTTGAGCCTGCTGGTAAAGCGTAAAGAATCCAATTCTTCCTGCCTTGAACATTAGAATTATAATGATTCTGATACAATTTATGCATTCAATTTGTGCTGTGACACTTGCGATGGCTACTCTTATGTTGTTTTCTTTATACTGATCATTTGCTGTTGATTGTTCTTTTAGTTCTGTCATTCTATAATATATTGTTGATGTCATTCTGTTGTTTTGGTGGTGCTGTTGTTACAAACTTACAATGCTGACATAATAATTGGTCAATACTTAGGTTGAGATGCTGAATACTACTCTAGGGTGGGTTGAGCTTATGTAATTTTAGAATCTATTGTTGACAATGACATATTTAGTAATGCAGACACACTTGTCAGTTTAGAGGATCTGGCTGAGAGATGCTTTCTTTGGAGAATGTGGGTACTTGTTTCCCACGAGGCATGACTTTCATCTCGTGGGACTTGCCTTGGCACCCCACTTGGTGCCCACCACTGCCACTCTGCGACAATCAGCTCAGCACCATGCGTGTCACCTCACCCACTCGGCAGTCACTTCACCCTTCCATCGCTCCAACTCTGAAATGGAACCCTAATGCTATATTGACTAGCCTCATCTCGCCCACTCGGTAATGGCCAATGGGGATGCTTGAGCAACCCTTGATCCCACACAAGATCACTAGGAATTTGTGGATTGGCAGCTAGAGTTGAGGGCTTGCCAGAGTTGCCTGGCTCAGCTCCTCAAGGTGGGTCACTTTGAACGGTATCAGACATTAGAGAAAGGCCTCTGCACAAAGACCAAGATTGACCTAGTCATATAATACCTTGGAAAGTGTATTACAACCATCCCCACTGGAACCTCATAAGGTGTATCACACCTACTATGAGATAGGAGGTCTATCACACCCAACTTTCTATAAAATTTATAGGAGGTCTTCCCCTCCATATGCAACAAGCTCATCAAGCTTCTCCATAAGCAAGGAAGCTCATCAGAACTTGGAGCTCCTCCACAGATTAGAGGCTCTCCTCCCTCATTTTCACTCTACTCCAAGGCTGCGTTAGCCCTCGCCCTCTCCACCTCTGGTTGTTTCATGACATTTTAGAGTCTGCCATGATTTCATGAAGGGCCCATGGTCTACATCACCTATGACTGCCCACAGGGAGCATTATGTTTTGGAGAGTATACCTTTGTAGTTCTTATTTCTTATTGTCCTTCCTCTGGTTTTTGTTTTTATTTTTTGTTTTTGGTTTTTTTCGTTTGTTCTAGATCTTTTATGTAACATAATCTAGTTCCGTTCTTTTCTAGTTTTATCTGTGCAAATAATTTTTTTCGATTTTCCATAAGAACCAAAAAGAAAAACACATAAATAGGCTTGTTATCCTAGAGTTTCTATGTTTCAGTTGGTCCAATCAGTTTATCCTGCTTACCTCCTGTCAGTTTTCTGAACCAAGTCTCAACCGGTGTTTTGGTGATCATCTCTAGCCATTGAAAAATTAGTTTTGAATCTTTTGATTTCTTCTGCGCATGCTTTCCAAATTCTAATTCTCTCATAGTTAAAGCGTGTTTTTAAGAGGACTTGGATAAGGAAGGTATGGTGACTTCTATATAACTTAGGATAATGAAACGTCTCTTGGTTTACACCTTTTAATCATGATAGAACTACAAGACTGTTAAAAACTGTTGTTCTTTCTTATTTGCATGGTGTGCACAATTGGATTATTAGGTGTGATTCAAGGCATTAATTGAAACTTGTACGGGCAGTCTGTATTAAAGGAATGCTTCAGCAATACATATTGTCTAAAGATATTCTTCGGATTGTGTGTGATGGTGGGCAATAGGTGCTGCTTGTATTACATATTTTTTTTGTGAGAATTGCATTTCTGAAATTTGGGAGATTGTTGAGAGATTTTTTAGGAATGGGATGCCAAAGGCATGACTTAGAGCTCGTTTGGGAATTGGTTATTTTAGTTGGCTTTTTGGCTTTTTATGAAAAGACATGCAAAAAAATAGAGTGATGTTATTGGGTGTTTTGACTTTTTGGCTATTTTAGCCAAAAGCTAGCTTCCCAAACACCCTTTAAGGATTTTGTGAAAAAAATAAGTACCTTATGAATCTGGAGTAGAGTTTCTTGAAGAAAAGATGGAGTAAAAGTTTTCGATACTGGTGACATGCAATGCAACCAAGTAAAATATTTGGTGGCAAATAACAAATTGGCTATAAATGTTGGCAATTGTGTAACTTATGCCAGCCGTTCAGCTATTTCCAGAAATTTGTAGAAACATCAACAGCGCTTTTACCCCGCTGAAAATAAATCTAATGCTATTGCAACACATGCCATGCCATTTGTCAACTGCCATCTGACTGTGGCATTGACTTAATGCTTCATTAATTGGCAAGAAAGATAAGATGGATATTTAAGTGCAACCTTTAGTTGATCATTCAGTATCTGATATATTAGTCATGATTAAGTTTTGGCCATACTTTTTTTTTTCTTTCCCAAAAATATAAAAAATGAAAGTCTGAAAGTGGAACATTTGAGGAAGCGTTTGTAGTCAGTTTTAGAGGATGAAAACACAGCTTGATATAATGAAGCTTGATTCAGTTTTTGTTTGTCAAAACTGTGTGAAGATGATGAAATAAACATTTTACATTATATAAAAGAGAAACATAAATTGAGAATAATGACAAGGTAACATGGATATGATAAATTGTGATACGTTCTCCAATTAATTGGGACATTGCTGTCTTCTTTCCCTTGCGGCTAATTATACTGTATTTACACATTTGTAAATTGATAAATACCTTAGCTAATGAAGTTGGATCAGTTTAAACATTTTTTATGTATACAAATAATTTTTGGAGTTTCTTGTTGCGTTATATCCTCCATTTTGTCTTGTATTCTGCAAGGATGAGGCACTTATGAATATTTTTTACTTTCTGTTCTGCAGCAATTGAATCCCTTGATATCCCTCGCATTCTTTCTCAGCAAGGCGGAGAGGCGGTGTATCCCCTCCCACGAATCAAATCCATAGAAGTTCACTCAAAATTCAATTTAGCAGCATTGCTATTTGTAGTTAAGTGTGGCCATTTACATTGTCCATGCCCACCAGTGGTCGATTTTTGGTGAGTAATTGGGCCTTTTTTGTAACAGAATATGACAGGTGGAGATAATCGGAAAAATAGAGCTGCGTACACTAGGGAAGGAAGGAAACAACTCTTTTCAGTTTTGCAAAGTGCAAGGGGATCATCAGGTGATTGTCTATTTATGTCTTGACTTGAATTTAGGCAATCTGTGTTACTAAACTTTGCAACCCTTTTTGGTTTTGCAAACTGCAAGGGTATCTTCAGGTTATTGTTTATTCATGTCTTGATGAGCATTTACGAAACCAGTTTCACAAAAATTGTTAGGTTACATGTGACTAGCCTGCTTGTTTGTTTTGTGATTGGATATAGTTTTGCTTGACTAAGGGATATTACTTTTTGGGTAAATTATGCAAATGGTCCCTGTAATTTACATGATATGTCAATTTGGTCCTTGTTGTTTTAATTTGCTCGATTTTGCCTCTTAATTTAACGGATTGTGTCATATTGGTCCAATAAATAACGGCCGTTAAGTTTGGTGGATGGAAAGTTGTCACGTGCTCAAATGATGTGTCAATTTGGTCCTTATAGTTTATACGATGTATTAATTTGGTCCCTATTATTTTAATTTGCTCGATTTTGACAGGGACCAAACTAATACATCGTGCAAATTACAGAGACCAAATTGACACATCGTTTGAATTTCCGTTCACCAAACTTAATGGCTATTATTTATTGGACCAATATGACACAATCCGTTAAATTAAGGGACAAAATTGAGCAAATTAAAACAATAAGGACCAAAGGACCAAATTGACACATCATGTAAATTATAGGGACCATTTGCATAATTTACCCTTACTTTTTTGTAGTGGCTTTTTGGCTATTTTAGTCTATTACAAAACAGCCCCAAATCATTTCAAAAGCTACCTTGCATACTACCTTTTCATTACTCATGCCTTTCTTTGTAGCTATTTTAGTCTGTTACTCCCTCTGTTCCCTATTTTGTCCACTATTCTATTTTGGGATGTCCCAAAATGATGTCCATTAATAAAAAAAGTCAAGGCACTAAACTATTGACTTTTCAATATCATTGCTCTTTTTAAATGAGTGAAATGCACCTAATAGTGTGAAATCAAGGGATAGTTTTGAAAATTAATTCTCTACTAGAGGGGTGCCAAGTACAATGTGCATGGAGGTTACCTTTTAGATGTAGTCTACCACTTTTATAGTTATTTCCTAAGAAATACGAACACTTTTAAAAGGTGACAAGTCTGCTTCGGACACACACTCGTACATTTTTTCGACATATGTAGGACACATGTCCAAATGTATCCTGACATGCTTCAGACACTTGGGGGACACCCATGTCCATCTCATAGATACATGGCATACATGTAACACAATGACAAAATTACTTGGAATTTAATGATAAAAAGAAAATTAATATGGATTTATATCTATTCATCCGTTCTCCTTTAAACTTTAGAAATTAGTGTTATGTTTGTATTTTTATTAGGGTTAAATACACCAATACCCTCAATTATTAGCAAATATCACTTTACCCCCTTCATCTATGAACCTGTACA
Source organism: Camellia lanceoleosa (assembly GCA_025200525.1). Taxonomy (NCBI): domain Eukaryota; kingdom Viridiplantae; phylum Streptophyta; class Magnoliopsida; order Ericales; family Theaceae; genus Camellia; species Camellia lanceoleosa. The sequence continues at coordinate 195,231,946 of CM045758.1, read as the reverse complement.
TACTGACCCCTTCAACTATGAAAATCAGACAAATACACCCCTTTTGGAGGTGGTCTAGACGGGGTCTGGAAGGGGTGAAATTGATACATTTTATAGTTGAGGGGGTCAAAATGTATACGGTTTATGAATGAGAAGGGTAAAGTGATATTCACTGTTTTATTTATTAGGATCTAATTATTGTCGTCATGTCTAATTTTTGGTAACTTTTCATTAGGGTTTAGTATTGCCTATAAATAGGCCTATATGTGATTGGTTTTTTGAGACTATGGCTTGAATATTGATGAATTGAATTTGAGACATTGAATAGGGGTTGTTTCCCTGGTTTCTCTCTGCAAGCTCTCTGTCTTTCTCCCCATTTCTCTTCTTCTCATCTTCTTTCTCTTTGCTCTCATTGTGCTGCATCTGTAATAGGTTCATGTGAACTTATCATTTGAAAGAAAGAATAAGAATTTTTGCGTCCAAATCTTTAAGGAATGGTGGATCAATTGCAAACAAATAATTTATGAAGAACATTGTAGATTGTAGAAAAAAATACAATAAAGACAAAAAAAAGAGTAGCAGAAAGCCGTGTAATTTGTATAGAATCAGAAGTGAAATATTGATGAGCCTTGTGATAATCTCTTTATTAAGCTAAACATAAGATCTTTGCAGCTTCTATTTTGAAGGAAAAGCTTTCGGCCCTTGGTTCATCTGGAATTTTAGCTGATCATCAGCTTCAGTCACAACTACAAGAGCACCATTTGAAAGGGTAAGTTGAATATGATCGGTTTTTAATTTAATTTGTCTTTAAAGAAAGGGAACTACTGATTACAACCTGGAGAAGTGCACTCTGGATTGTAAGAAATTAATTGATCGAAGAATTAAAATGTTTTGGGATTTGGTTCTATTCTATGTTTCATTATCTTATCTGGAACTATTATCTAAATTTTATCCATTGCCGGTAACTATAGTGAACAGAAAAGTTTTACTTCATCAACATTTGCAGTCTGATGATTGACCAGGAGAAATATTCTTTACATAGATCTTGATAATGCTTTATAATAGTTGCATATAGTTTTGCATTTAAGATGGCATTCAATAGGTTGTGTTGTAGTTGAATCTCTCTCTCTCTCTCTCTCTCTCTCTCTCTCTCTGTGCATACACATGCATCTGTGTGCACGTACACACTGTTTTGTGTTATGAACAAATAGTTTGTCAACTAAGCAAAAGAAAATTGTTATAATTTTTTCAGGATAAAATTATCCTGGAGGGACAAAACTATTTAATCTGTATTCTCTTTGCTTCTTAGGAAGAAATATATATATATATATATAGATAGATAGATAGATAGATATGTTAGAAAGAAAAACCTAGGTTGTTGGTTGTTTTAGCATGATCTTGAATATTGTCAATAAAGGACTCTGCAGTCCCAAGTTGTTACCTAATCTTTCCATTTAATAATTTGTGGTTCATTGTAAGGAAGGGAATGCTTCCTCGTATCTTCAAATTAAACTGAAGTTGTTAACACTCTTATTTTGTGGTTTACTAACAAACCAATGTCCATCCTTGCTCTATACTTTCATGATCTACTGTGATCTGGAAGCCTTTACTTAATGATCTCAATGCCTTTGAAATTGTTTTGTGTTTATCCAAGTTTTGTGTAAAGAACTGCACTTAAATGTTTGCCTCCTATGATTGAGGAGGACTTCATTAATTGAAGGTTGAAGTCATTAATCCTTAGGTTGCTCATGTTGTGCAATATTTACAGCAAGAATGCTTCATTTCAAAGTATATGGACTCCTTGCTGGGTTTGATAAGGTTTGATGTACCTGATTCTGCAGTAGTAGGGCTTTTATGCTTCGTTTAATTGAGTTAAGATTAGTTTTGTAGCTTCTAAAGAACTATGGATTATATGACTCCAACTGTGAAAATCTTTTTTTTTTTGGTTCTGTCTTCCCACAACGAACGTTATATTACTTTTTTTAATTCTTCTCTTGTTGCACTTGTAATTATCTGTTTTATTGTCATGTTATTGAGATGATCATATATTGTTGGTAACACTTTGTTATCCTTCATGCCAGCCAAAGTCAGCTTACGATATCAGACATTGCCCGAAAAGCTTTCCTTTACAGTGTATGTTACTTTCTTTTTTAAACACCTACTCTTCTCTTTAGAATTTTTTTATTAAAGATGCATTAAATAACATCCATATCACTCATGAAGATCTTGAAATTATATAAAAAAGGAAGGAAAAAAAACTGTGACATAGGAAACCTTAACAAGGTGTCTTGTGCAACTTGGGCCTACCCAAAGTGAAATCTAATTTACCCCACTTGATTTTCTTCTCCTTTGTCATGTTCTTCTAGAACATTCAGGATAATAGTGACAAAGAGGTTTAGCTTGTTTTCGTTTAGGTAGCTTGTCCTAATATAATGTTCATGCAAGTAATATGCAGCAACATAGATGGTGTACTTGTATTATATTCTTTAATGACAAACCTAACCAGCACCTATGCCTTGAATCTATTTTTTCTTTGTAAAAAACATCCTACGTAGAAGACTAAGAAGGAAGTGAAAGTTTTTTGACTTACCAGTGCCTGAGCCAAATTTTCATGGGGGCATTCATACGAATGTCAGACCCACATGTAAGCCTAGATTTTAATTCAGTTTAGCATGTTATTAATTGTGAATATTATCAACTACCAATTTTAATGCTCTTAATTGTCCTTCACTCATTAAAATTTTATTTTGTCATTCTTTCTTTCTTCTCTTCTTCTACGTTTGGTTTCAAAGATTATGCTGTTCCCAAATGTATAAAGCATCCAATGAACTTGTACATATATTCAGTTACATTCAGATCTGGGAGGTAACTGAAGCTTGACATGCAGCCAAACTTCAAAACCTCATGAAATTTATGCAATGTAAAAATCTGTGCTAAACGTCATATACGTACTGATTAACTCTACTTATGGGTGACCCGAGTTTTAATGGTCTCACGTATTGAACAAATTCTTGCTGCTGAACAAATCTGTGGATCTCCCTCTATTGGTTATTATCGGGAACACCCCTATAGTTCTCCAATTTAACACTCTTGTTCTTGTCTTGTCACCTTTGCCTGATTGTTACAGCATTTCATGGAAGAACATGCCAAAAGTGCTCCAATATCTCGTTTACCTCTCATCACTATTTTAGATACTAAACATCATCTGAAAGACATTCCTGTGTGCCAGGTAACTCTTTGGATAACTTTATTTGTTTTGACTTCAATTTTTTTCATTGCTTTTTTACTTGATTTTGCCAATGCCTGTATCTGCAGCCATTTCATCTGGAGCTAAATTTCTTCAATAAAGAGAATCGTGTTCTTCATTACCCAGTCAGGGCTTTTTATGCAGATGGTGTAAACCTTATGGCGTATAATCTCTGTTCTGGAGCAGAAAATACTTACAAGAAGCTTTACACCTCGGTAATATTTGAACTGTTTTTCCTTCCTAATAATAATTCTGAGGACTGTATTGAATATCATATATGGGTTTACATCTTGCACATCTGTTTTTTGTTTTCAGATTCCTGGAAATGTAGAATTCCATCCAAAATACTTGCATTACAGCAATAAGCAGCACCTATTTCTTGTTGTTTATGAGTTTAGTGGCGCTACAAATGAAGTAGTTCTTTATAGGGAAAACACTGATTCTCAGTCGGCTAATAGTAAAGCAAGTACAGTGAAGGGTATGATCTATATATTTAAAGTGTGTGTCTTCTGCTGGTATATACTAATGTAATGCTTCTGAGAATGAAATATTGATTCCAATCCATTTTGTGACTTGTCTAGGTCGAGACGCTGCATTTATTGGCCCAAATGATAATCAATTTGCAATTCTTGACGAGGACAAGACTGGACTTGCTTTATATATTCTTCCGGCAGTGGCTTCAAAAGAGGTTGATATGATGAGTGAAGCAGATGAACAAAGTCAGTCTAAAGATGTTGCTGTTGGTTCAGTGAAGGGACCACTGCCTTTTCTTTTTGAAACTGAAGTTGATCGCATCTTTTCAACTCCAATAGGTGCTTGGACAGAAAGTATCTTGATGTTTAATATTAGTGATTGACTATTAATAAAATGCTGATCAAAGTTTTCTTTATTTTAGAATCGACTCTGATGTTTGCTTCGCATGGGGACCAGATTGGCCTGGCAAAGCTTGGTCAGGGTTACCGCCTTTCAAATTCTGATGGTCATTATATATCAACAAAGGGTGAAGGGAAAAAATCAATAAAGTTGAAAGTAAATGAGATTGTACTCCAGGTAATTTTTTTACCTTGTTTCATTACTTTTAACTCATTCTTGAACTGTTGAACAACTGACTAGGGCCTTGATTTCAGCAGAGACCTCCCATCTCCCCTAATAGCAATAAGAAATAGTAAGGCACTAATTTTCTTATTTCATTCTTTTTATTTATTAATTTTTCCTCTTTTTTTTGGCTTGTCTTTCACCGTAAGGCTGAAGATGGGTCACACATGTGAAGTTCCAAATCATTGCTTGCATTCTTGCGGAAATAGGGTCAGCTATGGCCTAGAAACATCTTAAAGGTTTTCTAACATGGATGCTTACACATACACCTTCCTACATAAGTATGATGTCTTTGATATTAAGAGTTTTTTAATGATTATTGTGGAATAATATATTCCAAAAAATTCTATTGGTTTTTGTGAAAAAGAAAAAGGAAAGTTGCTTATGATCTTTATCATGTTGGATAGGATGAGGTTTGAAAGGTTCCATAATTGTGGGGTTGTCCATTGTCTAGGGCTTAGAATTAGGAAAAAGTTGCAGAGATTATTTTGATGTAATCACTTTTCTTTCATAATTGCTCTTCTGTTTTTACATTTCTGTCCTGTCTGCTTTCTTTTAGTAGACACTGTCTTCTGTCAGATAATTTGTGCTCTTTGCTTAAATCGTAAGTTCTTTAAAGGATGCTCCCATTCCTCTTCCTTCTCCTTTCTAGTTTTAAAGAAATTTTGTATACAGTGGATTTGCCGAGTATAATGTGCCCACTAATGGAAAATAAAGATCAAATATGTCCCATGTAGCTCAGATCAGAGTTGGCCTTTTGGGCTTTGCTATTCCAAATCTAATTCTTGTACCAATATAAAATTTTAACTCTGCTAACTGCACCATTGTGCTGCAGAATATTAGTAACTTTAGCATGGGGAACTCAGAATTTTTTCTTATAATTTGTTTCCTATTAATATAAAATAGCTCCTACGAATTAGTTATCACTGACCAGAAAGTGAGCTTTCAACTAATTGACCATCCATGTGGATCTACTCCTACCAGCTGTTCTCTCTCTCTCTCTCTCTCTCTCTCTCTCTCTCTATTAATTTTTGCCTTGGAATTGAATGTACAAATAATTAGAAAACTGTTTCTTGTTTCTTCTAACTCTCTTTTCCAGGTTCACTGGCATGAAACTCTACGAGGCTATGTCGCAGGAGTATTAACAACTCAAAGGGTTCTAATTGTTTCAGCAGATCTAGATATATTGGCTAGCAGTTCTACAAAATTTGATAAAGAACTTCCTTCAATATCCTTAGATGGAAAACTTATTGCATATTGGCTACTTTTCTGATAGTTACACTTTTTGTTATATGACATGATTAATAGTTATTAAAATTGTTTGGGTCCTTAACTTATGATTACTTTAGATCCCTTCTCTGGGTTGGACCTGCACTTCTGTTTTCAACTGCCACTGCCATCAGCGTGCTTGGGTGGGATGGAAAAGTGAGGACAATTCTTTCCATTAGTATGCCGAATGCAGGTATCATACGTTGTTTCAGTTACTTAAAATGTTTAATTTCATATTTGAGGTTCCTTAGCATCATGTTATTTTCTCTACTCTTGTTTGATCTATATATCAACAATTGCAACTCCGTACTATGCCACTACTTTTCTGAGCCATCAAGATGAACTTCTGTACAGTGCTGGTTGGTGCATTGAATGATCGATTATTGCTCGCAAACCCAACAGAGATAAATCCGAAACAAAAAAAGGGGGTTGAGATAAAGAGCTGTCTTGTTGGGCTTCTCGAACCTCTTCTTATTGGATTTGCCACAATGCAACAGAGTTTTGAGCAGAAACTAGACTTGTCAGAAATATTGTATCAAATAACATCCAGGTTTTCCTTTCCCGTACTAGTAGGCATGTTTGTTTTGTCACATATACTACTTTGGATATTCAACACTTGTTGGATTCTGTTATTCTTTTCATTTCTATTTTGGTAAATTAACTTGGTCCGAGTGTGAGTGCTTGCAACATCTGACATCTCAAAGTGTATTTCTTCAAATGAAGGTTTGACAGTTTGCGCATTACACCACGATCTCTTGATATTCTTGCCAGAGGTTCTCCAGTTTGTGGAGATCTTGCTGTGTCATTATCCCAAGCAGGTCCACAATTTACTCAGGTGATTTATGGATAATTTGTTATATCATGTATTTCATCAATCATCTATCCTAGTTTCCTTAATTTGTTTTGGCCAAACTTAGGTGTTGCGTGGAATCTTCGCAATCAATGCTCTCCGGTTTTCTACTGCTTTGTCTGTTTTAAAGGATGAGTTTTTGCGTTCTAGAGATTATCCACAATGCCCTCCAACCTCTCATTTGTTTCACCGGTTTCGCCAATTGGGATATGCCTGTATCAAGTATGTATTCATCATTCTGTTCCATCAGTTTTTTTCCTTCACCATTTTTTTTGTCTTCTTTTAATTTAATCATTTTAATTGTAATACTATGCCCTGCCTAGTTAGGGTTATGGCAATTGTATGTTTAATTTTTAACTATCCATAATGAGATTTGGCTTGATATTTCTGACTAAATCGTTATGGTTGGGATCAGAATGTAATTGGCTATTTCAACTGGGAAAGGGCTGAATTTTTTTTTTCTTCTTCTTCTGGCTAGTAACCTAGAATTTTCTTGTGCATTGGGATTTAGATGTTTGACGATACATAAAACAGCTTATAATTCATATTAATCTATTTTTATGGTTCACAATTTTAGGATTAGAATGCTTTGTGGCTTTGTCGTTTATTTCTTCTAGTATAACTATTAATGAATCTATATGTAGTTGTATACTATTAGTAGTAAAGCTTTGGTTGATTGTCCATCTTCTAGTATTTATTTTAGTACAGAAATTATGAAGTAAATGGAGGTCCTTACCACAGCTGGGTTGATGGATCTCTTTTTTGATAATTAATGTGTTAATAAGCAATGTTTGACAAATTTATGGTTCTTTTGTTTTGGAATTCTCTCATATGACCGAAAAAGTATGAAATTGCAGGTATGGTCAATTTGACAGTGCAAAAGAAACTTTTGAAGTTATAGCAGATTATGAAAGCATGCTTGACCTATTCATCTGCCACCTTAACCCTAGTGCAATGCGCGCCTTGCTCAGAAATTAGAGGAAGAGGGTGCTGATTCAGAATTGAGGCGATATTGTGAAAGGATATTAAGAGTCCGTTCCACTGGATGGACACAAGGATTTTTGCCAATTTTGCTGCTGAAAGCATGGTTCCAAAAGGATCTGAATGGGGCGGGGGCAATTGGGAAATCAAGACACCCACCAACCTAAAAGCTATACCACAGTGGGACCTGGCAGTGGAGGTTATGCCATACATGAAAACAGATGATGGTACTATCCCATCCATTGTGACGGACCATATTGGTGTTTATCTTGGCTTAGTAAAAGGAAGAGGTAATGTTGTAGAAGTAAGGGAAGATAGTTTGGTCAAAGCACTTAAGCCTGCAGGTACTGACGTCAAGGCAAATGGCCTTCATGCACTTCTTGGTACTTCCATATCTAGCAAGTCCAAGGGGGTGCCTGAGGGTGATTCTAAGGGTGATTCCTTGATGGGCCTAGAAACCCTTACTAAGCAACTTGCAGGTCCTAGTGCTGCAGACGAACAGGCAAAAGCCGGAGAAGAATTTAAGAAATCACTGTATGGCACTGCTGATGGTAGCAGCAGTGATGAGGAGGGAGCTTCAAAAACTAAGAAAATACACATTAGAATCCGAGACAAACCCATTTCATCTGCTACTGTGGATGTGAACAAGATCAAAGAAGCCACAAAGCAGTTTAAGCTTGGTGAGGGTCTGGGCCCACCAATTAGTAGGACCAAGACTGGTGGATCTCAAGATTTTGGCCTGGTTGTCCCTCAACTTGCTCCTGCAACCACTGGAAGTGTGACAACTCCAGCAGTCCCTGTTGATCCTTTTGGAACTGACTCGTTATCTCAACCTGCACCTGTGTCACAGCCTGGTGGCATTGGTGCTGGAGTTGCAGCTAGGCCAATCCCAGAGGACTTTTTCCAGAATACAATATCATCCCTCCAGGTTGCACAATCATTGCCTCCTCCGGGGACTTACCTTTCAAGGATGGATCAGAATTCTCAAGGGGTTGCACAAAACAAGGTTGCACCTAACCAGGTTGGTGTGCCTGTACCTGATGTTGGTCTACCTGATACTGGTGTACCCCCTCAAGCCACTCAACAGCCTGTTTCGTTTGAGTCCTTTGGACTTCCAGATGGTGGAGTCCCACCATCACAACCTGTGGCACAGCCCAATGTCCTGCCAGTGTCTCAGGTTCAGGCAGCTCAGGTGCGAATTTCTACTCAGTCCCTTGATCTTAGCTCACTTGAACCTCCAGGTTCTGTAAATTCAGGGCAACTTCCTGCACGTCCGGCTTCTCCAAAGTCTGTGCGTCCTGGACAGGTGAATATATTCTTCTTTATGTTGTTTTACCATTTTGTTGCATTCTTGTCATTTGAGCTATCTCAGTAATCACTCTTGCTTTTTATGCTGTGTCTCATTAATCCAATGATTTGTAAATACTTAGGTTAAGTTTGGCACCTACTAAATAATATAAAAAGTCAAAAAGTTACTATCCTATTTAAGTCATATCATCTTATTTAAATCATATCACCTCTCTAACACATCACATCAAACCTAACCCAAACCCAATCCATATAATCCAACAAGTCAAAAAGTGCACTTTTTTAGAACATTTCAAACCAACCCTTAATTTCTTTTATTAAAGATTCTGAGTTTTTACATATGTCTTAATGTTGGGTTGGGTGATATCGAGAGCATCATATGGAAAATTTTGTATCTTACACCAGGGGGAGCTCTCTCTCTCTCTCTCTCTCTCTATATATATATGATGATGATTCTTGAGCATGTATTGAATCTATTGATCTATAATATCGGGTGTGAAAATTTGTTCCTCATTTTCTCTATTAAGCCGACTCATCCTTTTCTTGCTTTTATTAAAGTAAAAAATGAATGGGAAAGAGAAATTTAATTGACGATAGACGTTGGGTGATCCCAAGAACTGTTTTCAGACCATTGAATGAGAAAAACAACATTAGAGGATAGGGGGTAATTGCAATAAACAATTGCTTAATGTCACTGCTTCCACACCTGTAGGGGAGGATGCGGGACAACTGTCTTGCTTTTTATGTTGCATGAGCTTCATTGTTTAACTTCTAGTGAATTTGAAGGTGTTAGTGTTTTCTATGAATACTTAAGATGAAGCCCCTCTGAACAAGGAAAGAAGTTTATATTTACCTCACAAATACAGTTGGGGTGTTTGGGCATGAGGGGGGATGGATTGACAGGCAAGGGGTAAAATATTTTATGTATTAACTATAGCCTGTATAGCTGATGGACCTAGAGAACAGAATTTCTGGTAGTATCTTTCCATTTAGCCCATTGGCTGCTTACGATAGTGGTATGCATAAATCTAAGTTAATCTGTCTCTCCCTTTTTGTGTTGGGATATTCACATTACAGGTTCCTCGTGGGGCTGCTGCATCAATTTGTTTTAAGACTGGACTTGCCCACCTTGAGCAGAATCAACTCCCAGATGCATTATCCTGTTTTGATGAATCTTTTCTGGCACTGGCCAAGGACCGATCTCGTGGAGCTGACATTAGAGCTCAAGCAACAATCTGTGCTCAGTATAAGATTGCAGTTACTCTCCTTCAGGTATTCTTGTTATCCATGCTTTGTATCAACTAATTTTAACTTGCTCCTAATTCTTGGGGCCAAGGATCTGCAGAAGTGCAGGGATAGACTGTCTGACCTTGTGAGATTCTAGGTTGGTGTGGTTTTGGTCCATGGCTCAAAATATGGGTCAAGTATTTCTTTTTGATCTTATATGTGATCTATGTTAGGCCTAACATTATGTAAATATCTATGTAATGGTTCCATTACAACGAAATTGAAGTTGATACTCTCAGAAGGGTGTGTTTGGTTTGTGTTTGTAGAGTAATTTTTGAGATAAAAAGTACGAAAACTTGTTTGGTTTTTTTTTTTTCAGAAATGATTTTGGAAAATTGTTTTGGGGAGAGAGTTTTAAAAAAAGTGATTGATTTGATGTGTATGAAAGAGAGAGTGATTTTGGAAAGTAGGTAACCAAACAAAATTTTGAGATTTTTTCTGGAAAAATTTGTTTGGTTTGATTACACTTGAAAATTTGTTTGTGGAGAATTTTTTTCAAATTTTTTTTTGAAAAACAAACCAAACAAGCCCTGAGATTGCCTTTGTGTGAATGCTACTATTCTTTTGTGGCTGAAATACACATCCCTCTCATCGATTTTTGTTCTTCTATTTCTCTGCTCAAAATACCCAAGTATGATTTTCGGGTTATTGTTCACACTTCAAAGCCATAGAGCATTCCCGTTTTCAACCCCTAAATCCTTCTTAATTAAGCTCTAACCAACCCTAAACCCTTGCTCCTCACTAGCCTTCAAGTTGACAATTTAACCCATAAAATTTCCAGTCTAGGCCTTCTTATCATTCCAATTTAGAAAATTCAGAAACTCGAACTTTTGAAATCAATCAATTTAAGCCTTTTCCTTTCAACGAACCCTACAACCTTAGTTTTTTGCTACCATATGCATCAAGACACACTTGATATGTGAATATGGGAAGAAGTAATAGTATACGTGACTAGTAGTGACAACTACAATTTCAATGGCTATATATGACATTCTGAAAACCAACAAGTTTTGAGCAAAACAATATCCATAATCTCTCTATAATGATGTACTGCTTCAACTCGAGGTTCAAATAGCATCTCTTGTTTCTACGATGTCAATGGATTGTTAGATTTTCACGACTGTATGTCACTTTCCCCTACAGGAAATTGGGAGACTGCAGAAAGTCCAAGGCCCTAGTGCCATCAGCGCAAAAGATGAGATGGCGAGGCTGTCACGCCATCTGGGTTCATTGCCTCTTCTAGCAAAACACCGAATAAACTGCATTCGAACGGCCATTAAACGGAATATGGAGGTGCAGAATTATGCATATGCCAAGCAGATGCTTGAGCTCCTCCTGTCAAAAGCACCTGCAAGCAAGCAAGATGAGTTAAGAAGCCTGATTGACATATGTGTTCAGCGAGGTTCATCCAACAAATTCATTGATCCTTTAGAAGACCCTCCCAGTTCTCTTGCGGCCACACTTAGTCGTCTGTCAACTATTGGATACGACGGCGTTTGTGATCTCTGCGGGCCAAATTCTCTGCTCTTCGACTCCTGGCTGCATTATCTGTGGTATGGGAAGCATCAAAAGATCGGATGCACTTGCAGGACCCGGACCTGTTCCTTCACCATTCGCTGAAAATTGATTTACACATTTCTCCAATTCAATTAACTTCTTGATAATTTTGTTTTGTTCCTTGTGTTGTAGAGTCCGCATCTCCCTCTCTACCTACCGGAAGCCTTTGCCATTGTTTTTTTAGAAAATTGCTCACTTCATGGCCAACAGGAAGGGAAATAGATGTGCTGGTTGGAATATAGTGGAAAATTTTCTTGTCTTGTATATGAGTGTATTTTTGTTCTCCAATGTGCTTTGTGTGCATGTGTATTTGGATATTTTGTAATGCTACACCCGTGCCCATTTGTTAACCATTGTTATATACTCGTCCATATTTCAGGTTGTCATTTCTGATACTATATTATATATCTAGATTACTTGGATTGTGAATTTCAGGAATAATTACTGAACATTTTGTTATGAGAACCATTGTGGAAGATGAAGCCCCTCTGAAATCTGCTTGTGTTGAAGTAGTCTATAAGCTTGAATTTAGCATACGTTGATGGAACAGATTTGAGTAAAACATCATTGGTCATTTTCAGTAAAAATTACTGGCCAATTTTTTGAGGTCATGGGTTGGTTTCACGACGACTAATTTTTGGCACTAGCAACTCAAATCTATTGATTTTTCAACCTTAGTCAAATAAACATTTGATTCGATCCACTTGTGCATTCGTGTTTACAGATGGACCCATTGAATCCATGGCCCTAATAATCCATTCCTTTTGATGCTTCAAACCATTCCGAGTGTTCATGGTCGACTCATCAGCGAATGCCAGATTCACATCTAACTAGGGTTTGAATTTTACTGTTGTACCGTGTAGTTTTTATTTTCTTGTTCTCCTCAAATACACTTGGAGCTGGAAAATTACCCACCATTTCATCATTACTCCTGACATGATGTCAACTTACTAGAGAAGGTGAAAAGGTTGGTCGATCTTATGATCGACCATGATAATTGGGACAAAAATATAATATGACAGTCCGAACTGTGTTATAATTTACTATATGGAAAGCTGCTATTTTAAATTTTTGCAGGAATCAGACAAATAATATTAAGCATTGGGAGCAGACACGTATGTTGATCCAATCTGTGTCATGAAGCAATTTTACAGAATTTTGGCTGTATTTTTCCCAACCTGGGTAAGCAACAGCTTTTGTTTTGCATGGCTCATTTGGAGCCACAGAATAAAAGAGTGGACCGATCAATGCTAGATCTCTGGTATTCCATGTGATATATATAAGAGGGTTTGGCTTTCTTGAATTTGTCAGCTACTTGTGTCTTCAAATGGGTATCTTTATTTGCCTACTATATATAATATAATATTATCCAAAATCTATGAGGGTTTTGTGGATCAAAGTACTGCTATACTTTGTGTTTTTTTTTGTTGAATGAGACAGACTGATAACAGTCTAAGATTGGCATTCAAGAACTTTATCAAATTATCACCAAGTCCACATGCTTTAGTAGTAAGGTATCCAAAATGATGTGTCATTTTTGTCTGCTCTGCTGCTAGTTCCTTCGATCTCACTTATTGCTTAATATTGTGAATCAATCTTGGGTCTGTGTCCTATTTGTGAATTTCATTGTATCTGCTTTATGCTTAAATTAATTGTTGAAAGGGGTTATGTTTGATTGTTGGATTAAATTAATTGGGTATAATTACTGTGAGATAGAGTGAAGAAATTAATATTAATTGATTAGAATTAAATTTATAAAATTACATAAAAAAAATTATTATACAAAGGTAATTTTATTGTATTTAATAAAAAGAATTTTTGGTGAAAAGCCTCTCTTATGGAGGGCTTTTTGTGTGAAACCCACCAAATAAAATAATAGTTTCAAAAGTCCCTCAAATAAAAAAATATGATAACAAGGCTGAAATACCCTTTCATATAATCCAAAACCTTCGTTGAACCATTTCTCTTCTTTTCTATCTCCACATTACTGGTATCCTCTCTCTTCCCTTTATTTTCTCTCTTTCTAAACTCTAAACCCTTTTGATCTCCATCTTCGATCTATCTCACAAAATTGAAATCTTGAAATCGTCCATTAAAATCCATCATCATCTCAGATTTGATGCCTATGAACTCATGTTTGAGATCAATAATTTTAGATGTAAGATAAAATGACCTCATATATGTCAAAAAAAATGATAAATTGATATATTACAATAAAAAATCGAGAGTTTTTTTGTTTATTTGTTCATAGATCTAAAGTAAAATTCGACTATAATTCATTTATCTAGTATGTACTTTGTTTTCGCAACAGTAAAATTTTACTTTGGTTAATGAAAAATAAAGTTTATTCTCTTATGCATAGACAAACATTCAACAATACAGTAAAAATTTACTTTAAGATTTAGAGTAAATTTTACTCTGAAATACAGTAAAATTTACTAGAAAACAAATCAGAAACTGCATAGACAAACATTCAACAACGCAGTAAAATGTTACTTTCAATTTAGAGTAAATTTTACTCTAAAATACAGTAAAAATTTACTCTGAAATAAAGTAAAATTTTATTTGAAGATTCAAAGTAAATTTTACTCTGAAAATTCAAAGTAAATTTTACCAAAAAACAAATCAGAAACTACATAGACAAATATTCAACAACACAGTAAAATTTTACTTTCAATTCAGAGTAAATTTTACTCTGAAATACAATAAAATTTTACTCTAAAATAAAGTAAAATTTTACTTGCATGTTAAGAAAACAGAACAGATAACACCAGAGTAAAATTTTACTCTTATTATGTCAAACAAAAATAGAGCACACACCTGATTGAACTCGGCAAATCAACAAAAACAAATCAAAAATAACAACAGATTTATACAGCTTTGCAACGTAATCTCTTATTTAATTAAGAGTATTGATCTTGGATAGTAAGATCGTGTATTGTTAATCAAGGGCGAGATTGTCAGCAGTGAGATCTTCAGACTTTGAGATCGTCTTCATGGATTTCGCAGATCATCTTCATTTCGTAGATCGTTTTCAAGATAGGTGTATGCATGAGCTGAGATTGTTCAAATATATGATATATATATATATATATATGAGGGCAATATGGTCAAAAAAAATATAAATTATAGAATGTTCTTATTGAGCTGGGCTTCTCTTACTTAAGGACTTTTTGAAGGAAAATTCATTGAGTTGTCCTTTATGTTAAAAAAAGGCCCAACAAATGAGATTTCACTAAAAATCCCTAAATAAAATGAAGACAAAATAATCTTTGTACATCCAATCTCATATTGGTCCTGTTTGGTACAGCTTAATTTCAGCTTATTTCAGCTTTCAGCTTAATTTAAGTTATTTTGATGTATTTGGTTTAGCTTAACAATACAGCTTATAGTTTTTTGTAAGCCAGAAATCAACTTATTCTTCGAGTGGGCAGGAGAAACTTAATTTATAAGTCAGAAATCAGCTTATGTTCTTAGTTATAAGCTATAAACTGTTAAGGTATAAGCTATAAGTACTTTTTCACAACTTTACCAAATAGGGCCAATATAGAATTAACAATCTCACATCTCCCGTATTCATAAACATATTTATGTAGAGTCATAAAATTAGTAATCCAATCCTATAGTTCACGGAGCCTCTCGCCACTGCATTCCTAGTTACACGAGAGAAGCTTGTGTGGAAATGTTGTTGGAAGTTTATAGCATGGGTGCAATTTGAGCGGGCTTAACTTGAGCAATTTAAGTTCAGTCCGAATTTTTTTAAGACTTGAACAAAATATTTTCAAATTCGGTATGGGCTTGGGCAAAAATTTAGAAGCCCGAATTAAATTTGAACGGGTTTGGGTAAAGACGTCAAACAACCCGAGCAACTCAAAACCTGAATTATACATATATAGATATATAAAAATATTAAATATACATATAAATTATTAGTCATTACATGATATTAAAGTAATTTATATTATTAAATTATATTGAATATATATTATATATACAAATAACATAAAATCTTACTTTTTTTTCTTTTTATTTTCACTCATAAGTTGTAAGGACTACTATAGTAGAATCTCTCTTACATTATATAAATTATTTGTTTTGATAGTATTAATGATTTTTCTATAAATAAATAAATTAATTACAAAAAATTGAAATTCATTTACAATTCGGACAATTAGGACAAATCGGGTAATTCGGATTTAACTCGGGTCGGGCTTGGACAGACAACCTTGGGTTACAATTCAGGCTTGGGTAGGTCTTAGCATAACTTAGACTGGGTTTGGACAACCTCTCAACCTGACTGAACCCGCTCGAGTTGCACCCCTAGTTTATAGGGTCTACTCTTGACCCGATAGTTATAATTCAAGTAGTTATAAAGTGGTTATAAGAGAATATTTGGCGCTCGTTTGGAAAGTTGGACTTTGAATTTTTTTGATTAAAATAGTCACACAAAAATAAAATAGATTTTTTAGTCTAATAAAACAAAACATCACATCCAACCATAGTCATTATCTTCTTTCTCTTGCAAAAAGTCAAAAAAGTCAAAAAATCCTTCCCAAATGAGACTTTTTAGCTCCAAACTAAAATATAAAAATGGTCAAAAAGCCAACCCACTTTCCAAACGAGCCCGTATGGGCCGGTGAGCTCTCAGAGTGGACATTCATTAGACTAGACAGACACTACATAATAAGAGATTTAGTGTATGTTTAAGTTCGGCTCGACTTTGATATCGGGCTTCTACATTTTTACAAGCCCGACCTAAAAATTAATAATAAATTTTAAGTCCACTCATCAAATTATATGTTAAAAAAAAATTTAAACATTCTATAATTAAATTAAATCACATATTATATTTCTGAAATAAATATATTGATATCATTATAAATTGAAAATTTCTGTATAGATTGAAAGGTTTTTTAAATAAATTCAATCACACAATCACCACAAATGTGAATTTCAATAAAATCAATAAAAATAAAATTTAAATCATAATAATAAAAAAAATATACTCCTATATTTTAATATATTATAATTAATTAATTAATTTAATAATAAACCAGATTAAATTAAAAATATAAATTCCAAACCTAATCTATTAATACATTGAATTGTTTATAAACTAAAACAACCATCTCAAATCCCAAATCCTAAAAGAATAACATTATAGCCTATTGTAATAAGGTAACTCTTCTACTACTATATATAATGGTGTGGCAAAATAAACAAATAGTAAATAAAAATCCGAAACCCTAATTCTCTGTACTATAGAAAGGGAATCAAACTCCCAACAATCAGTTGTGCGGCGACTCACTCTGTTCCATCAAGGGTTAATCAAATCAATGGCAAGTAGGTATCTTTCTGAAGAACTACTAATTGAAATCCTATCAAGATTGCCTGTGAAACCCCTAATGCGATTCAAGTGCGTTTGCAAAACATGGTGCTCTCTCACTACAAACCCTAGCTTAATCGCCGCACATCTCAATGACAATACTGATAGAACAGTCAGCTGGAATGGTAACACCAAAGGTCTCATTGTTGGTTCTGATGACTTTCATGTATTCCCCAATTGTATACGCAATTTGCAACCTGTGAATCTCAAATTTGGTTTGAAAAGGAAAACCCAATTCAGTTTTGGGCTCGATTCACGGTATATTTTGTGTTTACTGGAAACCTAACGTTATTAAATCAAGAATTCGTAGTCTACCAATCATTGCACTATGGAACCCTGCTACAAGAGCATTCAGAGTTCTTCCCATGTCCAATTTTGATTTCCCACCGTATAAGCCGGTGGGACTGAATGATTGCATTCTAGGGTTTGGTTTCAATATGAAAACTGGAAATTTCAAGGTGGTTAAAGCTGTACGTTTCTGGGATGAAGGGTGGGTTAATTGTGTTGAAGTGTACAATTTAAATTCTGACTCTTGGAGAGTCCTCTCTGATGTTGTCAAACTCAAAGGTATACAAATTTCTCCTAACATGATTGTCAGCAAGTACACTAACAACAACAATGGTGTTTTTCGTTGGTGCTTATATAGGAGCATTGAAAATGGCATTATTGATGAGGTGGTTGTATCGTTTGACATGGGCGAGGAGGTGTTCAAAGTGACGGTGCTGCCAAAAGATTACGCGCGTGTAATGGCACCTACCTTTGGAAAATTCATATGTAACCTTACATTGGTAAAGGGCTCCCTTGCGATTGTTTGTTCTTTCTTTGAGGAAAGGCATTCGCGATTGGAAGTTTGGGTGATGAAGAACTACGAGGTTGACGAATCATGGTCTCTTGAATTATCTGTTGGACTGGATCGTGGTTTACATGCTTCCTTGGGGTTCTGGAATGATAATGAGCTTCTAATCCTGAGAAACCCGGGATTTCTATTTCTAGAATGGGATGGAAGTGCATTCTTGTACAACCCTTGTATTTCTGGTGAGCCAAATTTTATTTACAAAGAGAGCCTAGTTTCAGTTGAGGGAGGAAATATTGGAAACTAATTCATTCTAGTTAGGAAATATTGGAAACTAATTCATTCTAGTTAGGAAATATTGGAAATTAATTCATTCTAGTTAGGAAGTAAATAATTCTAGTTAGGAAATATTGGAAATTATTTAATTTTATTTACAAAATATCTGTTTTTTGGTTTTCAAGCTTGTGATGTCAATTATTTTTTGGTAATATTTTCTTTCAGAGTTGTTATTATGTACTGCTAAACCATGATGCTTTCCACGATTTTGCTGAATTAGTACATTATTTTTGGTTGTTTATGTGGAAAATATCTATATAAGTGCAAATGGTGATGCTCGCATTCCACGTGGTTTTTTTTCTCTAAAAACTCGGAAGGCCCCAGGACCCCCCTTATAACCACCACCCCCCCCCCCCCCCATGAACTGAGGTTGAACCTGGGTACCCTTTCCCTTCCACATCTCCCGGACCAAAAAAAAAAACCACGAGAGCAAAATAATAAGACTAAAAATTAAGTAACAGTAAAATTTACACAAGTAATTTAAAGAAATTGCCATTATCAATTTATCATGTACTCTTTCTATAAAAACCAATTTGAATAAACCAATGACCAGACACCAAAAGCCATTTTGGAGGGAGAGTAATCTCTCCCTGCTTCTCCCACAGTTTCTTGCAACGGCTAGATTACATATACAACTCCATGTTATCTTATGCATCAGCACAAAAGACCTGTCATCCCTAGTTCTTAGATCTATGCAGATTGAATCTCCATAGAAGAAAACACAATCTTTTTATCGGTGTATGAGGTACCTGAAGCTGAAATCATACGGCATTACTTGTATCAACTGTGAAAGAGGCTCTCTTCCCTTTCTCTCGAGGCATCTAACTGCTTCAGTCCTGAGTTCGTTGGGGAGCTGCAAGCAAACCCAATCCAGCAGTGCTTCTAAGTCCTTGGCAAAGTCAAGAAGATACCAATCTAACAGCTTAGGAATAACTATAGACTTGTTTGTTGTCGAAATGCCTACTGCTGCCTGTAAATAGTCTCTTTTTGCGGCTTCTAACTCATTCTCAACTTGAGATGCAGTGTACACCCTCACCTTCATTTGACAAACCAATTCTCTCAAAACCAGTAGATATACAAAAATTATGTATTTTTTTCCAAATTTACCAACGAGACATGATGACTTGTTGACTAAATGATTTCATGTGATAACAAAAATAAAGTGCAGAATGAGCCGTGGGCTGATGGCATCACCCTGTCACTCCCACAAGGGGAGGGGAGGGGATTGAGCCCGTCAGGGGTGTCTGGGGTTTAGAATTCATGGAAGGTTGAGGCAGCATATCTGATCTTCTGTTGAAGATCAACAATTAGCAGTTTTAACGAAGAGATAATGCCGTCTTTAAGGTTGTTTGGACAATTGCAACGCAGGCATGCTGGTATTCAAGAAATCAGAACTCTGTAATTGGGAGGGAAAAACATAACTACTTCTCCCTCTCTTATTTATATTTTATCTAGAATGAAGCACAAAACCTGTAATTGGAAAATCAGAACTCTTTATTCAATTTTACATAACACCACCCTCATGAAAAACTAATTCAATTATGTCACTTATCGAACTTATCCTGTATGTGTGACAAAACTTACAGCTGGGGAGGACCAACTTCCACAGGAGAGTGCAAAAGTAACCAAGGGTTCAGACCACTCCAATCCAAATGTGCTGCGTGCTTTCATTTCATCATTTCTGGCAACTTTTGGACAAGTCTATTGAAAATGGAGAAATAAAAAAGGGGATTAGCAATTTTCAAATAATAGCAGAATCCTCTTTTAATGATTTTTATCTGCTTCTGCATAATGCAAAACAAATAAATATAACAAAAAGTCACATTTATGCCACTTACGTATTTCAAGTGATAAGGCAGCCTCAAGATAAAATGCTCGATTGTAATTGCATTTAGCAAATGTCCGCCCACAGATATTGTTGCCTGAGTATAATGTAGTCACAGTTCAGTCAGTTTTTGACTTAAAATAATATGTTAATGGTACTAGTAGCTAAAAGAGAATGCACTTGCTCTGAAGATTTTGTTTGGGTACACTAAATGCTCGGGAAGTTTGGAGACTATCCTAACTGACCGCAATTTATTAGCAGCTTAAATTTGTCAAGTAAGAATTGCTGGGAGGATTGCAAAGTAGCCAGTGACATCCAGAATGAAGTCCTTATTGATGTTTATGCCACTAGATGCATTATGCTCATACACAAAACAAAGACTGGGATGGATTATCCTAAATTTCACGCTGATTCACGACACTTGATTAAGGCTATATGTCCCCCCCCCCCCCCAAAAAAAAAAAAAAGAACAGAAATCAGTGAAGCATGACTAGTATAATGTAAATGACAAGAATGGTGAGATCTTACCTTTTGCATCAGTGCAACAACCAGTTCAGGAGTCTCGGGTATTCCCTGCTCTAGAATTGCCTGAAACATTGATAACAAACACATATTACTCTTGCTTCAGTTTTGGAATTTGATGACAGTAGAGAATTTATTTTTTTCCAGAGGCATAAAATGCTCAAATTTACATGAAAATTTCTACACATCTTGAAAACACTCAAGTGATTTGTGATAGAGAGACCTCTTACATTCATCATGCAGGAATTGTAAGTGTTTATCCAAAACGCAAGTTTCTGCTGATGGGTAAGACCCTCCAAGTCAACAGAGGATAGTTTACCAAGCAGGAGCCTGAATATTCACCATTTAGTAAGTCCCAATCAATGCATATACCTATCAACTAGATTGAATAAAAGAATAACCTTAAACTTACTTTAGTCTGTGGATCAAAAACGAAGCATTTGTTTTCCGGTTCAGATCAATTAAACCAGCTTCAATTGAACATAAGTGCTTATAAGGACCGATTTCCCTATTTCTGAATTCTAAACAGATACCATAAGGATCCCAAATTTTGGTTTCTTGATTGTTTTCATTAGAAAGCACCACTGATGAAGGAATGGACTTTGATTGAACAGCCTTGTGCTTCAGTGTGCTAAGTCTTAGAAAGATGCTAGACAAGCACTTCAAAACATCCTCAGAGATTTTGTTTGGCGTGTTGTTGTCAGCCTCCAACACCCCGCCATCAGAGGAACCAGAAGAGCTCTCTTGTGCTCGTTCGCGGTCTACTAATCTGCAATCCAACTGTAGAATAATAACCAAGATTAGGTGATGATCAAAAGGTTGAGATATTCTCATCTAAAACAGCAATCCAACACATGCCTGTAACCCGGAGGATCAATGCACTTTTCCATCGATTCAGACTTAATTGGAGGTCTCTTCAAACTGGGTATTTTCTTTTCCGGAGATGGTTTATCCTTCGCAGAATTAGAACATGATCGATTCTCTTTTCCTCGCCCATCATCCAAAGAGGAATTGAGTTTCCTTAGAGCTTGTTTCCCATTGATTGGCCTATTAGAACAATGACCAATTCGATCAGAGATTGGTTTAGAAGGCGATATCTTTCTTCTTGAAGCACTTCTGGCAAGAGAAGGTGAAGTCTGTGACACGGATAATCCTGAATTCAATTCATGTTGGGATAAACACTTTGATTCAACCTGTTTGGAACTTTCAGTTGATAAATGTTCATATAAATCAATCGAATTCTCTGCATTCCTCTTGGACGATATGTAAACCGCCTCATGATATAGGCCTTGCCTAAAATTAACAACCTGCTCTTCAAGCCGAACAACCTCCTCTTCCAAAACAGCTACTTCAGCGAGAAGCTCTAGCGTCTGCATTTCCACATTCCACATTATAACCCATATCAATGTCAACTACACAAGTTCAAATAGATAAGTAGACACACATATCTGTGTTGAATTTTCAAGAATTAAGAATACGATAGGCAGATTAAAATGTTGAATTCCTTTGGGTAATTCCAAAAAACAAAGTTGAGAGATCTAATAAAGTGAATGTTGAATTGTAGATATATTGCTCACATATGGAGGGAGATAAGGAGGGAGGCGAGGTAGAGCTCCCAAAGGTCTATTGAAAGCCCTTTCCAATGCTCTGTGAACATTCTCTTCATGTCTGAGCTTCTTCTTGAGCTTATCAACCTGTGAATTGGTAATCAGATTAGTTAATTCAACTAAAGCTAGAAGTGCTCAACCCAACAATGGAAATGAAACCCAAATGTTTTGCAGAGAGAATTTGAATACATCTTCAAGTAAAGCCAATTTTCTTTCTCTGTTGGATCGGCGCCGATTCACCGTTGCTTTCTGGGTTCCCTGTGATGTGCTTCCCTGCAATTCCATCTTCTTCTCCTATGAAAACCCAAATGTAAAGTTTTTAAAATATAAATACTACAAACATTGTGTGGAGTAAGGAAATTATTCGTTTCTTCATAGGTTTGAAGAACCCAATTCAGATTTGGATCAAAAGTAGCCAACTTTCAGTGGAGAAGGAGTTCTTTTTTTTTTTTTTAAATAAATTTACAAATGCCGCATTAAAAATTAGAAAAGATAATAATTCAAATTGAAAAGAATAAAACAGGAACAATAAATGAAGCAATAGAATCTCAAAATTTAACCACTTTGCGGCCCATCTCGATTTTTTTTTTTTTTCCCCATTTTCTGAGAGCCTTAAATTATTACAGTTAAAAAGGAAAAAGAAAATAACTCACTTTCTGAGGATTCGAATAAGCTTTTACGGACTGAAGAGTAGTGCGGACTCTTGTATTCATCTTTCACTTTCCTGGAAAATACCCGAGAGAAACACATACCGTTAGATATACCAATAACAAAACAATCAAATTTTTAGTTTAAAAAAAACTGGGTAGCATACAGAAATTAAGAGAAAACAAAACTCTAGAGTTAAGGTCACAGACCCCCCAAAGTGAGAAAATTTTCATTCCAGAGAGAGAAAGAGAGCGGGAAAGTTGAAACCGAAGGAGAGAGAGTAATGCACTTTGAAGAGAAACGATTGTAGAGAAGAGGGCGGTAAATTAATCTCGAAGGTCGCGAGAGAGAGAGAGAGAGAGAGAGCAGAGGAAAACGACGAGGTTTGGAGCTTCAACTTCACCGAAAGCAGAGCGTATCAGATGGAGGAGTAGAAACAGCACAAAAGCTGTTTGTTTGTTTGTTTATTATATAATAATTTACTCAGATAAACTATATACTAATAATTCAAATGAATTAGTAAAATATATGAGGACAGACAGAGCAAGAGAAAAAAACAACAAACAGATAATGAGAAGAAAATGGAGTTTGAGAGAGAAGCAGACAGATACACATCTCACACACTCTCTCTCTCTCTCTCTAGTTTATAACAATTTCAGAGAGAGAGAGAGAGAGAGAGACATATGGGAGCTGCCTGGCAAAGTCTTATAACACATTCTGGTCACAACACCTCTCCATCATGACCAAACGTGCACTTTCTCTAATCCAATATTTATTTATTTATTTCCCTTTATCTTTTTAGTCCTCAAATGTCTAAAATACCCCCTCACTTTCCATTTATTTTCTTCAAAAAAACATGGACAAGAGCTCCAGAGGCTATGTCGTAGTAAAATCCTACTCATGTCCAAAGGTAGGGTTATTTTACAATACATATGGTTCATTTCCTATGTAAATTATGCTTTAAATTAAGGGGTACTTACCAATTAGTCCTGTTAACTAGGCTTATTTACCTACAGGTCCTAACTAATAAATTTAACACTATAAAAATAAGAGAGTGATAAATTTATCACTAAAAATTTATTCATAAAACAAAGAGACTGATAAATTTATCACTATAAAACTATTCATAAAAAAAAAAGACTGATAAATTTATCTTTATCACTTAATAAATTATATCAAATAGGACTTAATGGGTAATAAGTCTCCAAATTAGGACCTATTGGGTAATAAGTCTCCAAAGTAGGACCTATTGGTAGTTTACCCTTAAATTAATTCATATTAGGTGAAAAGCTGTTCAAATTAATTCATATTAGGTGAAAAGCTTCTCAAATATATTAATTAAGTTTTCTGTAAGTTAAATAAGTAATGTAGAACAAGTCACCTCAAGTTTTCATTCAATTACAATCAATTGGGATAGTGTTTTGATTCAATTGTTTGAGTTGTATTAGTGTTCAATTACTATTAATAAATTCTATTTTTGTTGATAAAAAAAAATTGAGTCAAACCGTTGTAGACTTTGATGAGTCAAGTCAAAAGTGGTGAGTCTACAAATTTTTTAGCAAATTCAAATTGGATGAGTCAATCCTAAGACAAAATGAGTCTACTCAAAAAGTGGTGAGTACACAAAATTTTTAGCAAATTCAGTTTAGATTAGTCAATTCTAAGACAAAATGAATCGACTCAAAAAGTGATGAGTACACAAAATTTTTAGCAAATTCAGATTAAATGATTCAATTTTAAGACAAAATGAGTCGACTCAAATATCAATTTAACAAAGTGAACAATTATTTTTGTATTAAATATAGTCTAATGATCAAATAAAGATAAAACACTAAAATATATATATATATATATATTCACACTCATCTAAACGCTAAGATTGCATTTGGTAGAGTTTTAGAATTATGATTTAAGAATATAATTGTATTTTGAATTTATGAATTTTAGAATTATGATTTGAAAAAAAAATTTGTTTGGTTATGAGTTTTGAATTTTTTTTTTAATTGAGTTTTGAATTTTTGATGTGACATATGAATTGAGAAAATTGTTTAGTTATGAGTTTTAAATAGAGTTTTCAGAACTTAATTCAAAAAATTATTACTCATAACCAAATGCACAACTCAAAACTCTATTGCAAATTTTATTCAAAATTCATAACCAAACTCTTTTTAACATTCAACTCAAAAAAATAATTTGTCATTTTGGTGTAAAAAAATAAATTATATATTTAAAAAATATAAAAAACAACTATAATTTTTTTTTCCCCAAACAACAGGTGGCGATTAGCAATTGCAAAAAAAAAAATTACACTGTTCCGCTCAATCGACCGAACGTCCGGGAGAATGACTGGGTAGAAACAAAATCCAATACAACTCTCCGGCTTTTCAAAATGGAGAAGACAAAAGAGAGATATACCAAATGTGAAACATAAATATGTTTTAAAATGTATGGTGAAATCAAATTTTCAAAACTATATCCAAATGGAGGGTGCAAACGAAGGGGTGAAATTATGATTTAATAGTTTCACCAAACACAACCTAACTTTTTCTTTATTTTTTACGTACATGAGCTTCATCATTTAAATCAAATTATTTAAGAGTTTTACTGTACTAGAAATCTTGCACTTCTTCTCCACATCATTAATTTGTAAAATGATTGTTGAACCCTTGGAATTTATTGTTGAGCTGTTGTGAGAAACACTTGGAGAAAAATATCGGGCATTTGGTGCTTTGATTTTGGACAAATAATGGTTGTTTGTTAGGTAGTTTGTTTGAGTGTATTTTTGGAACAAAATCATTTGGTACAAAGGTTTGATAAGTACTCAAAAATTTGTCGGTGCAAACTTATTTAAGAAATACATGGAAACACAAGGAAAAATCTTTGAAGTAGATGCCAGTTTAGCTTAAACTCAACCACTACAAAACCAGTATGTTCATATCTTGCATCATTACCCTGTTATGTTTTGTTTTTCATTATTTAAGCAATTATCACACACTTATATTTGTTAAATCATTGCTTGTTATATCCTACCTTGCATATATGTTTTTCTAACATTTGAGCCTTCACTGTTTTACTTGTATTAAAAAAAAATTATTTCATATTGAGTTCATTTCATTATTTATTAATTTTACGCATTCAAGTTTAAAGTATATGTTTAGTGTAAAGTGATAAATTCTTATAATTTCCAACTACCAGTCACTGGATTGTTAGATATTGAAGCTCAAACGCTATTATTCTACCGTTTTATATATCATTATTCTATTGATTTAGGGGTTGTTTGGGGTGTCTTAAATAAGTACATTTTTCATTTTTTTGGACTAAAAAATTGAGGAAGAAAATACGAATATTTGGATTAACTTTTTGATTTTTTATGAAAAAATATGTAATAAAAAATTGTAAAAATTGATTTGTAGGGAAAAGTTAGGATTGGGAGTTGCGCAGTCATAATTGTTAACTTTTAGTAAATAGTGTTAACTTTTTAACTTTTTGAATAACTTTTTGACTTTTTAACTTTTTTACAATATGGTAAACTTGGCCTTAATAAATCTCATCACTCATTATAAATAAAATAAAAAGAATGATAATAAAACATAATAATATTACTTCATAATCATGGTAATATAATATAATAAATCTCATCACTCATTATTCTTCTATATATATATATATGACTTTGTTGAAGCGTATTTTCCAGGAAAGTTATGCAAAAAGAAGAATCTAGTGGGGAAAATTCACAATATAGGTGTGGGGACATATTTTTAGGTAATTCACGTGGCCGAGGTTGTTAACCGAGGTGCCACGCGGGCAGACCATAGTACCGAGATATGACGCAATAATATCGTAATTCAAGATATTTGGATAGAGGACTAGAATTCTAGATGACATCAAGTTACCTATTTGGATAGAGATGAGACTCTTGAGGGAAATCATCTTAATCTAAATAGTATGAGTTGTGATAAATGTTATCCTTGTAAAGGATAGAGTCCCATAAAGTAAGACTTGTATGGGAAGTTGGACACTGATCATTATAAAAGTAAGGCACCCTCGTGGGTCTAAGGCATGCTTTATTTGGGATGCTTTTATGCTTTTATTGTTGAAGTTTAAGTACTTGTATTGATATCTGTGAGAGATAAGATTATTAACTTAATCGTCGGAGTGTCCTCGGGTGGACGAACCACTGCGGTATTCTCATATTCTTGTTGGCAGGTGTTCGGGCTTAATTTATTCTGTCGGTGCTCTCCAGCTGAGTTCCTCGTTTGGTTGTGTGGTCGAAAATTAACACCCACAATTTGGCGCTGTCTGTGGGAACTTAGTTAGAATAGATGGCCATCATCGTGCAAGATCAACATGTCGGCAATGACTTGTTTAGAGAGGATAGAAAATGTGTCGACATTAATGGAATAAAGACCCTTCCAAAAAGGATACAAAGACAGGGGACATGAGCGCTCCCAAGGAGATGACTTTCAAGTATAGAAGGATCGTCCTAAGTGAGCAGATCCCGAATTCTAGATCCCGGATCCTAAATCCTAGAAAACAAGATCTCGGCTTAGGTCCAAGAAGACAAGAGCTCAGCCTAAGTGAGCAGATCCCGGATTCTAGATCTTGGATCCCAGATCCCAGAAGACAAGATCTCAGTCTAGATGAGTAGGTCCAAGAAGATAAAAGCTCAGCCTAAGTGAGCAGATCTCGGATTCCAGATGACTAGGTCCGAGAAGACAAGAGCTCAGCCTAAGTGAGCAGATCCCGGATCCTATATCTCAGAAGACAAGATCTTAGCCTAAATGAGTAAATCTGAGAAGACAAGAGCTCTGCCTAAGTGAGCAGACCCCAGATCCCAAATCTTAGAAGACAAGATCTCGGCCTAAATAATTAGGTCCGAGAAGACAAGAGCTCAACCTAAGTAAGCAGATCTCGGATTCCAAATCCTGAATCCCGAATCCCAGATCCTAGAAGACAAGATCTCGGCTTAGATGATTAGGTCCAAGAAGACAATAGCTCAGCCTAAGTGAGCAAATCTCAGATTCTAGATCCTGAATCCCGGATCCCAGGTTCGAGAAGACAAGATCTCGACCTAGATGAGTAGGTCCAAGAAGACAAGAGCTCAGCCTAAGTGAGCAGATCCCGGATTCTAGATCCCGGATCCCAGATCGTAGAAGACAAGATCTCAGCTTAGATAATTAGGTTCGAGAAGACAAGAGCTCAGTCTAAGTGAGCAGATCCCAAATCCCAGATCTTAGAAGACAAGATCTCGGCCTAGATGATTAGGTCTGAGAAGATAAGAGCTTAGCCTAAGTGAACAGATCCTGGATTCCAGATCTCGGATCCTAGATCTTAGAAGACAAGATCTCGGCTTAGATGAGTAGGTTCGAGAAGACAAAAGCTCAACCTAAGTGAGCAAGTCCCAAATCCCAGATCCCGAATCCTAGATCCTAGAAGACAAGATCTCGGCCTAGATGATTAGGTTCGAGAAGACAAGAGCTCAGCCTAAGTGAGCAGATCCTTGATTCAAGATCTCGAATCCCAGATTTCAAAAGGCAAGATCTCCGCTTAGATGAGTAGGTCCGAGAAGACAAGAACTCATCCTAAATGAGCAGATCTTAGAAGACAAAAAGCACACAAGATCAGACTGAAGTCGGCCAGGTTCTGTCTGTCGGCAAAAGGCCATCTATACAGAAGGGCTTTTCTGGACCTCTATTGCGATGTATACATCCTTCCCAGGTTGAAGATTTTTTACACGAGATCTATACAGGAGGCAGATCCCTTGCCCACAGAGCTATATCATAGGGATTCTGGTGACCCTACATACAAAAGGATGCCAAAGCCTATGTAAAAAAGAGTGAAAATGTTGTTGGAATCTATAATTGTGTGATAAGACCGAAATGTCTTATGGTAATGTCCCCATGGTGAACATGACAAGTAACTTAGACTTATCATATAGTAGAGTTGAATTATACTTGCATATGATAAAGTTGAACTAAGTTTGCGATATTTCTGAATGAAACATGACAAATAACTTAGACTTATTATATGACAGAGTTGAATTACACTTGCAT
Organism: Camellia lanceoleosa; assembly: GCA_025200525.1. NCBI lineage: Eukaryota > Viridiplantae > Streptophyta > Magnoliopsida > Ericales > Theaceae > Camellia > Camellia lanceoleosa. The sequence goes on along the minus strand of CM045758.1, from coordinate 195,203,203 downwards.
ATAATAGAGTTGAACTAAGTTGGCGATATTTCTGAATGAAACATGATGAATAACTTAGACTTATTATATGGCAGAGTCGAATTATACTTGCATATGATAGTGTTGAACTAAGTTGGCGATGTTTCTGAATGAAACATGATGAATAACTTAGACTTATTATATGGCAGAGTCGAATTATACTTGCATATGATAGAGTTGAACTAAGTTGGCGATGTTTCTAAATAAAACATGACGAATAACTTAGACTTATTATATGGCAGAGTCGAATTATACTTGCATATGATAGAGTTGAACTAAGTTGGCGTTATACTTGCATATAATAGAGTTGAACTAAGTTGGCAATATTTTTGAATAAAACATGACGAATAACTTTGACTTATTATATGGCAGAGTTGGATTATACTTGCATATAATAGAGTTAAACTAAGTTGGCGATGTTTCTGAATGAAAACATGACGAATAACTTAGACTTATTATATGACAGAGTCGAATTATCTTTGCATATAATAGAGTTGAACTAAGTTGGCAATGTTTCTGAATGAAACATGACGAATAACTTAAACTCATTATATGGCAAAGCCGAATTATACTTGCATATAATGGAGTTGAACTAAGTTGAATTAACCTGGACTTGCCATATCAGCAGAGTCAAACTCAGAATGGAACTAAGTTCATTAACAGAGAAACCAAGGTTGAAACACCTTGGGAAGCCTCTGTTTGAATCTAACTTTGGAAAAAGACCGTAGTCACATGCTTAATGTGAACTTAAGTGGAACTTAGGTTCACATTAGGAGGCAGGGAGCTGGAGTGATGAACAAACTTAAGAGTTTGTCACTTGTTGAAATTTCGAAAAAATTTACAAGTTGGAGTTAGCCGATGCAATGATGAATAAAGTACCCGAGGTACATGTTACTCGAGGTAACCAACCAGGTTGTCAAAACTTAGAAATGGTGAAGTCTTAATAGAAGATAGCATATGGAGGTAAAAAAATAATAACACTTGTAAAAATAATTTTATTTTTAAAGTGTTAGCCGAGGTATGAAAATGGTTAGCCGAGGCAAACAGTCAAGGTTTATCCGAGGTATTGTATCCCGAAGTTATTATACAGTTAAGATACATTTTGAAGAAATGCAAAAATATTCTAAGTTTGGAAGCATGAAAGAAAGCAGCAAACATGCATAAAAGAAAAGAAGGCATACATTCAACACTTGGAAAAAAATATAAGACTTGCATTCAGAAAAAAAACTTGATCAGATACAAAAAGGCACTTCGGCCTAGCATAAGAGATTACTTGTTCATCTACAAAGACAAAAGGGGCACATCGGTCAAATATAAAGCTAACATTTTTCAAACAAAAGATTACAGCTGTCCAAAAGTAAGAAGAAAAAGTACAAAAAAGAGGAAAAACCAAAGTTCATACATTTTCCACAGTCTGCCTTGCCTTGGCAATTGGTGTTGTGTCAGCCTCGGCAGACAGCTGGGCAGATTTTTTAGCTTGGACCTTGGCGTCGATCTCATGCAGTGTGTCATCTAGGTTTTTGTTGGCAGTCTCTATCTCGGCCGCAGAAATGGTCTTTTGAACCTCATCCTCCTCATCTTGAGTCAAGTCAAGGACTTGCTCATTCAAAGTTGGGGACTTGGCCCTAGCAGCAGCTTAAAATTCTTTCTCGGCAACCTCAGCCTTAGCTTCTTCCTTGTCTTCGGCCTCCTCGTCGTCGGCAACTTCTACTTCTTCGACCTCATCCTCAGATTAATTGGGAGAATGAGAGAAAGGGACATTGAGCTTACCCATATTATGGAGAGGTGAGTCCTCGAGGACAGACATCTTTTTGAGGGCTGTTATCCAGTCAAGATAGTAGCCTTTGTTGCAGGCCATGTTGACTTGTTTTTTCGGCCTTAGCAATGGCCTCAGCTTTGGCAGCAGTAACTTGGTCCACTTGCTTCATGTACTTCTCTTTCGAGATATTGAGTTGCTGGAGGCATGATGTCACGACCCAAACCCGTCCCTGTAGGTTTAGCACCGTAACTGGCCAGTAATCCGTGGATTACCAAAGACCTCAGAACATATTAGAAAATAATAAGGGGTCGCGGAAGTAATATAACAAAATAAACAAGGTCCAATGAGCCATGATAACGTACATGGGACAGAACATTTCAAAACTTATATATATATGCATAACATGCCGGTCAAGATTCACAATAGTTACAAAACTGTACATCCCAAGATCTGTCTGTACAAAACTTATACAATGACTAGCATGAGTACAAAAACAGCCATGACATTAGGCTTAGTTCAGAACCTCCTCGGGAGGCACAATAGTTGACTGACAAAACAGAACAGAAGGCTGTCAACTCTGGCCCTGGTCAGGTGCCATGTCACCTACATACATAATATAAACTGTGAGCGAAAGCCCAGTGAATAACAACAGAGTAAAGGGTTTCAATGAATGAGTTCATACAGTTTCAGAAAACATAATTAGATTTGTATCAAATTCATCAATTGTCCAGATCATATACAGACAAAAATTATGAGTCATGTTCAATCATACATAGTCCATCCGTTAGCGCCAACAGATTACTTACAAAGCATCTTAGATCATACTTGTCAGTTCCATAAAGAAACTTCCGGCCAGGTGAGGATAATTTGTCAGTTCCATAAAGGAACCTCCGGACTGGGAACTTGTAAACTTCTCAGTTCCAATTCGGAACCTCCAACCGAGCACAGATAGCTTGTCAATTCCATGAAGGAACCTCCGGATCCGGGTAACAGGGAACAGATATCACATGATGCCAAGGATGTCACGAATACATAACAGAAATTGGACAATCATTCATTGTACAGAACATGTTATTTTAGGAAACAGATCTTATTTTATCACACTGAAAATAGCTACGGTTGAACATAACTTTACTAAGTTATTACTCACAGTTGATCTTGAATCAGACAGACGAAGCAGATAGGTCAAACAGGACGCGGCACATGACCTACATAGCACATAACAGACACACACTTGAAACACATGTTCTAATTATACAAAACTTACGTCGTTGGTTCTTAGTGTGATTCTACCCTTTAATCCTCACTATAGAGTCTTAAACATGGCCTAGAAATGCCTAAGACGGAATGAGGATGCAAAGATGCCTTGGAAAACATTTTTCAAAATTTGCTGAAAATAGGGGTCTCACTTGAGCGTAGCTTTCTTCGCTCGAGCGAGCTTGCCAAAACAGAGGGGTCGCTCGAGCGTAAACTTCTTCGCTCGAGCGGTCTGTAAAAATGCAAAAGTACTGGTTGTTGAAATTTTACGCTCGATGCTCGCTCGAGCGTAGGTCTCGTCGCTCGAGTGTGCGTCTGCGTGCATAAAAAACCTGAGAGCTTGCAATTTACGCTCGAGCCACCATTCCTTCGCTCGAGCGGAGCTTTGAACAAACGATGGTCGCTCGAGCATGGAATTCTTCGCTCGAGCGAGGAAGCCAAATTCTGGAATTTCCATATTTGCCTCCCAAGCTCAAACCAAGCATTCAACTTCCCAAATCTCAACCTCTTGGGCTCATTTTCTGGAAAAACACTTTAAACTCATAGTATAACATGTTTTGAAGATCAATTTGAGAAATCAAAGCCCAAGGGTGAGTCAATTAAACACAACTGCAACCAATTTCCAAGAAATATTAAAGAACAAAACATGCAAGTGTTCACTTGAATTCAATACTCCAAAAATGTAACCAAATACAAGATTAAACTCAAAATCATGATGAACTCATGGACTATAAATAGAATATGGTCTGGCATGCAAGAATTTCCATGAAAAACACTTCAAATTGTTATGATATAGACATGCATGCATGATTTAAGCTTTAATTCAACATGCTTAATTCAATTCTTGTCTTAGATCACTAATGTCACATGAATCATGCAAGAAATGACTTGAATTCACAATCAAGAAGGTAATTCTCCTACCTTAAGTCTTCAATTCCAAGCCTAGAAGCTCAAATATGCATACTACTCATCAATTCTTCCAATTCTCCTAGGAATTTTGTTGAAATCAAACTTCTTCTCTCTCTAGCTCTCTTGCTTACGTTTTGACTCCAAGAAATGGCTAAAGAGATGTTGTGGTTCTAAGTGTAATTCAAGACTAAACATTTAATCTAGGAAAGCCCACTTAGTGGCATTATGGTAATAAAGTCAAACTAATGTAATTTAACATTAATTAATCCAACTTAACCATACCAAATCAAATTTTAATTAAACATGCCATAAAATCTCATAAATTCTAATTAACAAGAAGCACTAATCAATTTCGAAATTGGGCACCGATAAGGCTTTTAATTCGCAGTTCAAAGTTTAAACATGAACAGATCAGTTTATGGCAAATAGATAGAAACACAGAATTAATGCAATACATACGCAAATTAATCCCAGATTCCTTCTAAATTACTGTTAGGCATAATTAATCATATTTTAGCATTAATTGGAGGTCGGGGTTATTACACATGAGCATGTTGGATTGACTATAGAGAGATGGAGTGGATTGCACAGTTATGACATCAAGGATGTCAACAAGAAAGTCTTCTACGACAAGAGTTCGGCGAGACATGTCGTCATTGGCTACGGCGATGGTTACTCATAGATAAGGTGACTGAAAAATTATCAAGGTCTAAGGCTGGGAGCTTAGGACCTCGGTGTTTCATGTTCCTAGTTCTAGCTGCAAGATTGTGGCTATATCAGTGTTTTCACTGCCATTGAAATAGTGGCTTGCTGTGTGGAGTAGCTAATGAATTGCTTGGTTGTTAGTCTGGTTCATCTGGTAGAGTTTGAACCTTGGGCACAAAGGAAATCTTCATAGTAATGAATGTTTCAAAACCAGTGATGATGGTTTGCAGAGGCCAAGAGAAAGAGAGTCTAGGGACACAGATAGAGACGAAATGGGAAAATGAAATGGTTTTGCTAGAATTAGAAAAATATGGCAAAAAGGTATGATTTCGAGTCCCGACGTGCCCGTGCTGACGTCAGGCGGCGAGGGGCAGAACTGATGCAACATGATGAGGACGTTGTTGGTACGCTCCAATCTAATGATGATCTTGATTAAGAAGTGGAATCTCAGTTGAGATATTGATCTCGGTAGAGATGATGACCTCGGTTGAGATGACGATCTTGGTTGACATGATGATTTCAGTTGAGATGTTAATCTTGGTTGAGATGTTGAATTTGAATGGGGGCAGAACTTGTTTGTTCTTGGTTTCTGATGAGTTGATACTAGGATCTTAATGTTCTTGAACTAGCAAGTCATGATCTCTGCTAGCAGTGCGATCTCTGTCGAGATGTTAGACTTAGATGAAATGAAACATGATGGTTCATGGTTCTTGATTCTTGATTCTTGACAAGTGGACATTTGAGTCCTTGTCTCTTGGTATCAACGAGTCACGATCTTGGTCGGGGAAATATATGTATAGGTTCTATCACCTCACTTTGCCAAGGTAATAGAACCTAAGGAGCAGTTATGTGGACATATTTTTAGGTAGTCCACATGGCCGAGGTTGTTAGCCGAGGTGCCACGTGGGCGGACCATGGTGTCGAGATATGGTGCGATAATACCGAAATTCAAGATATTTGAATAGAGGACTAGAGTCCTAGATGACATCAAGCTACCTATTTGGACAGAGATGAGACTCTTGAGAGAGTTCATCTTAATCTGAATAGTATGAGTTGTGATAAATGTTATCCTTGTAAAGGATAGAGTCTCATGAAGTAAGACTTCTAGGGAAAGTTGGACACTGATTATTATAAAAGTAAGGCACCCTAGTGGATCTAAGGTATGCTTTATTTGAGATGCTTTTATGCTTTCATTGTTGAAATTTAAGTACTTGTATTGATATCTATGAGAAATAAGATTACTGACTTGATCGTCGGAGTGCCCTCGGGTGGACAAACCACTGCGGTATTCTCATGTTCTTGTTGGCAGGTGTTCGGGCTTAATCTATTCTGCTGGTGCTCTCTAGCTGAGTTTCTCGTTTGATTGTGTGGTTGAAAATCAACACCCACAATAGGCATTAATAATTTATAATTTATTTGATTAAATTCTTTTTTTTTTTTTTCTTGGAGGGGAATTGGAAATGCAATGCTGCAGATTTTCTGCATTGTGCACATGCATTGGGTAAACTACCAATAGGTCCTACTTTGGAGACTTATTACCCAATATGTCATACTTTGGAGACTTATTACCCATTAAGTCCTATTTGATATAATTTATTAAGTGATAAAAATAAATTTATCAGTCTTTTTTTTTAATGAATAATTTTATAGTGATAAATTTATCAGTCTCTTTGTTTTATGAATAAATTTTTAATGATAAATTTATCACTCTCTTATTTTTATAGTGTTAAATTTATTAGTTAGGACCTGTAAGTAAATAAGTCTAGTTAACAGGACTAATTGATAAGTACCCCTTTACTTTTCCCATTTACTCCTGTAACTTGTTATGTAGAGTGGGAAGAATCACATTCACATGGGAGGGCAATTTTGTCCATTTGAAGAACAAATGACAAGTTATAGTAACTTGTTGAAGCAAAAATGAAATTAAAATAATGAAAGAGGAACATGCATTGTGGTAATTGTTTAGTGGAAAGGTAACTTTGAAAGTAAGACTCTGAGGCACATTCCCAATGCATTAAATTAGTAATATTTGAAGATCACTGAGCATGAGATTAGGTGCATGCAACTTCATTTTTAATCATATTTATAGAGATACACATAATATTAGGAAGCAAGTGACGTGAGTGCATCAGGTACTCTCCCCCTCTCTCTCTCTCTCTCTATATATATATATTTCATATTTTATATTATATAAAATAACTTGATGTGAATTTTGTCACATAATTTTAATTTTAAAAATAACAACAATAAATATTTAAATTTACATAGCACTTATTTTAAGGATTAAAAAGTAGAATTAATTAACAAAAATTGTTGTGTTCAATTATCTTATCCATGATCTATAACAATTGAACAAGTTAATATGCTTCTAAAATGTACACCTCACGGTGTGAACGTTGTTATGCTTCTTTTTTTTTCTTTTTTTTTTTTAAAAAAGTATTCACTTCTAATAATTGTTACATTTAAAAATTATTAATTTTTTTTTATTCATCAAATCACCCAAATTATCAAACAATTTTCACTATTCAAAAATTTCTAAATACTTTTTCTTGTCTATCAAACTATCTACCTACTTGTGTAACATCATTGTATTGCCTTTTCTTTGGGCCAAAAACAAGTGTTAATAATGATTGTTAGTGTGCATAACTTCTCTCAAATTATTTAAAGTTTAGTTAAATGTTGCCTTGCTAAAAATTTTAACCACATGAATGTGAGAGAGAGAGAGAGTGGGATGATGGCAGTGGACTATTATATGATCTTTAACACATTTAAGCCCACCCACCATGATTGAAGTGGTGGAACCATCCTAGTAGTATTCTATTCTCAATTATCAAAAAAGTGAATTTGTGTGTGTGAGTGAGGAGGCCATCAAAAATTGACTTATGCACCCCAAAAAAAAGGAGGCCATCAATCTTCCTAGTTGTTATTAAAGAGCAGGATGAGCTGTGATTATCAATATTTTGCCATGCCTCATCCCACAAGAAATCATTGTTCTCCGTTTTTCTTTTCTTTTCTTTTCTTTTATTTATTTTTCCGAAATTAGTTAATTTTATTGGTTTATCTATCAACAATATTATACATTCAAAAAAACATTATTCAAAAAATATGTCTAGAATAAATATACAGAGTAGATTCATTTTGAAAGTCACCCCACAACAAATTTAGATCTATGATGCCATAAATTTTAAATTTTAGACAATTTTTAAATATTATTATTTCTAGTGTATTAGCTTCTTTTTGTTTTTCTTCTCTTTTTAACTTTGTCCTCAAAAATGTCCATTTCTTATCAATTCGACACCCATGAAGATGTAGTGCCCTTTGCAAGAATTTACTAAGAACTATTCTCATTCCACTAATATTTGATTTAGTTTTTTCTGAATTTGTTTTTGAAAAAAATTAAAATTAAACTTTTAAATTATTCATTATTTCATATAATTTTCTCTTTTTCACGTATAAATAACTTTAAAATTTTAAAAATTATACTTTTAATATTTATTTTATCAAACTAATTTCTAATTTTTTAAACACAAATTCAAAAAATATTAATTTCGAAAACTCAACTCAATAGAGTCCGAAAACTGTACAATTGTCATGTACACTCTAAATAATACAATTGTAACAAAAACCCCACACATATATATATGATCCCCATAACCCTCACTCTTATTCCAATCACTCATAATGTGAAATCCACACATATATGAGTGGACTCTACACACACATCAAGAATTAAGATCAAATTGGGGTCATGGAACCCCCAAAAAATGGTCCCAAACATTCAATGTCAGCTCTATATCAAGCCCAATTCACTGGTGGGCCATAATTCATTGTGGGCTAGCCTTTTAAGAGGTGGATGTACGGTTTAAGCACCATAAGATGGTAGAAATTGTGTGTTGTTTTTCAAGAAGGTTGGTAGAAATTGTGTTTGACATTGCATTATAGTAGAGGGAAATTCTACTATACACATTTTTTTAAAAACTGTATCATATATATTTTTAATTATGTTATTTTTTTAAGTTATGATTAATTTTTTTTTTTTAATTATGACAATATTTTAGTTATAACTCATGAGATCTTTCATTATGTTTCTTGTAATATTTGGTTATGATTTTTTTTAAATTTTAATTATAACTCAAAAAATATAGAATTATGTCATTTTTTTCTTTAGTTATAAATTGCATATGGTATATAGTCTTTCCCTATAACACTCACTAGAGCAATTTTTTGACAAAATCACAAGAAATATAAAATGTTATTTACACTAGATCTCTTAGCTATAAATAAATATCATCTACTCTTCTAATATATAAATCGATACATATGACTTCTCAACTAAAAGAGATACATTCTGTATTATTTTTATACTTGAAGGATCAATATTCATAGTAGAAGAACGTAAAGTGATATTTGTTCATCATTAAAAAAAATTCAGTGTAATTAACTCAAATATTAATGATTTGTTGTGCTTGTAGTCCTTCGAATGGTAATTGGTTCCATCCAAAGACACAGTACAATGATGGTCGAGAAGAACTATCAATAAAAAAGCAACATAAAGAAAAAAGATGTAATAAAAAGTGAGTTCACAAAAAAGTGTCCTTTAATATGGTCCTTTTTTTTTTCTTTTTTTAACTTTTTTGCTATGTGAAAGAACCTCCTTTTTACTCTCTTCTTTTTTTTTTTTTCTTTTTTTTTTTTTTATTTTTGGTGGTAGGTAAAAGCCACACCAAAAATGAATGCGCAGTTTACATGTGAAAGGTTTTTCTTAAAAAAATATTTTACAATAAAAGATTTTTGTTTGAAAAGAACAGAGCATATAAGTGCTCATACACAAGATCCCCAAGCATCAATTCAATGGAATTGTCCCTCTATCCCATTACTCTCAACAATACAATTTGATTTTTTTTTTTTTTTTAATTAAAAATCATTATATTATGTAGTTATGTATACATAAGAAATTGAAAAAATTTTAGAGATGGAAAATCTCATATCTAATCTAAAGGCATACCCTAGAACTATCAACTTACACAGACCAACTAAATCAAACATCTGAATTTTTATTTTTATTTTTATTTATTTATTTATTTTTCTCGAGAGAAGAGAGCGATGTTTCATAACAATGTTGACAATGATTTTAAGATTGGGATAGGGGTATAGAGTATTTCTATGGTGTAATTAGATGGAAGTACGCGGACACTGCTCTTGGGTATAACAATTGCTTGTCATGATGTGTCATAATGGGTTGCAGTAATATGTTAGAGACATTAACAAACATATCATCAAAGGCAACAAAGCTTGTACATAAATCTCACCATTCGACATGAAACTCACTAACTTTATATTTAACTACTAGTATATTTATTAATGTTTTAACATTATTGCAATTTATTGATAACTTCCCTAATTTTTTACCCCGCAAGAACAGACATCTCATGACTAGTAATTCAGCGAATTCAGATCACCTATCCCCTTCTATGTTTCCTTTTGTCTACTCTTATGCTTCCTTCTCTATCTCCTTAGATCTACTATGAGGAATGCATGGTAGTCAACCCTAGAAGAAAATACAAAATCCATATATATGTACACTATGTATGGCCACCATGCATGGTCCATCATCTTTCTGTAACCATTCTTTCACTAAACCAATGACATTGTTAGGATCAATAGGTCACAAGAGGTCTAGTAGCTAGAGTGAGACCCCACTTGAAGGACCAGTCACAATCCCTGTTTGCTGTTAAATGGTCCAAAAGGAAAGTAGGGAGTTTCACCACATTCTAAAAGGTCCCAACCAACCAACAGTTCGGCTGGATATATAGCAATCATTCCATCCTTCAAGATATTTTCGCAAAAACAATCCATACTTCCAAAAGCAAGATAGTTACAACCCACACATGGTGATCAAGGACAGCCAATAGAAAATGATTGGGACTTGGAATTATGTTCTTGTATAGATTTTGGCTTTGCCAGCTCAAACTGGTCCTCAAAATCATAATCCGTGACATGAATAAATTTTACCTTGTTGATTGTGAGGCCATTCCACGACACTTGCACCGGTACTCTTCTCTGCCTTCAACATCACCCATCATGGTGTCGAAGTCTGCCTTGTCTTCTTCACTTCTCCTCGCTTTCTCTAACGACTTTAAGTGAGACAGCATGCTATGTCGCCAGCGAAAATTGAAAGAAGACAGTTAAGGCTGATAACAATCTCTGTATGAAAATGTCTTCTAAAGCAACCGAGGGCTCACAGTGTATTCACAACCATCTATTTCTCTAACGACTTTAAGTGAGACAGCATGCTATGTCGCCAGCGAAAATTGAAAGAAGACAGTTAAGGCTGATAACAATCTCTATATGAAAATGTCTTCTAAAGCAACCGAGGGCTCGCAGTGTATTCACAACCATCTATGAAGCACAGACACGGATACAGACATAGACACGAGACACGGCAATTTAAAAAAAATAGGGACACGTACACACGACAAAAAAAAAAAAAATTATAAATATTTTTATTTTAATACAAGTTAATTATTTTATTTAATTATTATATTTTTAAATAAATGTGTTTCTATTAATTTTTTTATTTTATTTTATCTACTTTTTTTTTTTTTTTGGGATTAACATGTATAAGTATATATTATATCTTATATATAAGATATGTCTTTTTTATTAATATTAAATAAATACATATTAATCAACGAGAGCAAGAGAGAGAGTGAGAGACACGAGAGCGAGAGGGAGAGAGCAAGAGACGCGAGCGAGAGGGAAGGGGAGAGAGAGAGCCTTACGGTGGTCGAAGTCGACTAGATGGAGGTTGAGGTCGAGGTCGATGGCTTACGGTGGTCGAGGTTGACTGGCTTACAGTGGTCAAAGTCATGGAGGTCAACAGGTGAGTTGACTGGATTGAAGTCCAGGTTTGTCTCTTGACCTTTACTCTTCTCCTTTACTCTTCTCTTCTGCTCTGTGTCCAAATTTGGACACGCGTATCTAGATTTGGTGGACACACGTGTCCCCGCCGTGTCTCCGCCGTGTTCCCTGCAAAAAAACAATTAAATTAAAGGGACACGCCACCCGGCGTGTCCCCATGTCAGACACTGCCACGGAATGAAATATGGCGTGTCCATGCTTCATAGACAACCATGTGTCCACAAATGCATTCGCATGCTAAGACAACTGACTAGACCGATCACAGAGGCCCAGTTTGCACGCACCATGAAAGACATTGTAACCCTAGTGAGATTCAAGACACATTAGCTCCCCTGGCAGTTAGTCCCTCAACTGACTTCCAACATTTTGCTGTCACAGTCTAATAGAGAGCTAAAGTAAGAGGCTTTCGAATTTCTGGAACAAACTGTACCCATGTATCGCTTTAAAGCAGGTTGGTAATAGCTTTGGTTGGGTGGGCAAGGTCATTGAGGGTTTGCAATGGGTAATGGCAATGAATTTTAAGGTACCTAATCTAATCCATTATTCCAAATCCGGGTCAATACTGATGCGGTTGATGAATTTACATTATATATCCTTCAGTTGGTGAGCATACCAATTCTAACAGGTTTGAGTAGATATACATATCCAAGCATATTTTGGCAGAAGGGTTGTGTTCCTTCAAATGGATAGCTTATGGAAAAGCACTCTCCTCTTCTTTCAACAGTGACCAATAAAAAGCATCACCATGGAAAGATCCTGGACTCTTCTAAAACAGGTTGACATCAAATCAACATAGCCCCAAAAGCTCACTAGCCCTCTCTATCCAGTACCCACTACCACCTTCTAATACCGATTACCATTAATCAGCAAACCAGCTGTAACAACCACAACTGTTTCCACAAATGGTGCCTGTTTAAGTGACTAATCAAAGTGTTCTACATAGATACTTCCATGGTAATTGAACAATCTCAGATGGCAACCAAAAAAGAGTCCCAGAATTCTTGTAGTGAAACAATTTTTTTGGAGGGAAATTTCAGCTATGTAAACAGAATAGGATAATAAAATGAAGGGGGTAAAATGGGCCTAAAAGCAATCATTAGACAGAAACCGCTGAAAAAATAAATTAAAATACAAGGTGTGCAACCTTATTTTAAAAGCTTTGACGTTGTAGGATAAAACGGTAGAAGAATAAAAAAGAGTGAGATGTAACTGTTTAGATATGATATTTCCTTTTCCATTTTATTTCTCTCTTGTATGATTGGGAAAACTTTAGTACTGAAAGTAAAGAAGACTTGAAGGTGAATGTAACTTAAAAAAATCACCAAGTAATTTTATCATTAACCAACCTGATCAGAAGGACTTACAGATTTTGGTTGAGATTTTGTCACAAGGATTTGTGGACCCCTTACAAAGAAGCTATCAGAGTGACTTTCTGTAACACTAGAGGTCATGGCAGAGGCCTCGTTTGACCTACCCATTAAACCAAGTCCAACAAGATGTTCACCCCATATATCATACTTAAATTGATCCTCAAGACCCGTCTTTTCTTCTGTTTTAACCGTCTTCTGGTTACAAAGTTTAGACCCAGGAGCCCGGGCATGTGGAGCAACAGTAGAAGTTGAAGCCAAAAAAGGAGAAAGAAACATTGAATTGGAGGCAGGCCCACTAGCGCAAGGGAAGGTAGCAGAAGACAACAGGACAGGTTTGCCAGCCAATTTTCTTGGTGCAGAGCACTCCTTTTGAGCAAGGAAAAATCTTTCATTGCAATACTTCATAGAAACCTCAGGCTCCAATATGTTTGGCTGAGAATAAGGTCCAGTACCTGAAGTCTTCTCACATTGTTGTTCAGCCACTTGCACAAATTGATTCCTAGCCTCAACAGCTTGATCTGCATCAGAAGACACTGGCCATGACCGTTTAGGTGTAAAAGATGCATGTGGGGACAACGGTGATGAAGGTGTAGAATTTCCACTTTGACTGCTTGAAACTTCAAAGATGCCTGTTAATCCGATTCCTGAACCCTTTTTCTTTCTTCGTCTTCTTCCCTTCTCTTTTCCAATCCTAACTACGAGCTTACCATCTTTTGATGATTCCTGAGCATCAGAGTTCTCAACAGGTCTAAACTCTGGCAGGGCACAAGATTCCAATTCCATTTCCTTTCGAGTGTCCAGCAAATTGTTAGTTTGTCTCTGATTTCCCACAGTTGGCTTAACAAGCTGAGCAGTTATCCCCTGTTCTGAGGCAACAACTTGATCTGGATATCTATTAACAGACTCGAGCATTAAAGTTTCATCCTCCTCAGTTGACCTTAACAAGCCATTCATTTTAGAGGACACGGCAAACTTGTTACCATTCTTCTGGTTGCGATGCACATGAGAAGATTTTCCTACACTCCTAACCGTGGCGATAGAGCCTTTTCCACCCTTGAAAACGTAGTCCTGGGAGGCTAATGCCATCAACTGAGCAAGGATGCAAACAAATGCAAGAAACATCACAAAAGCAGCAAGAAAGATAGTGATGGCATATGAAAATTTCTTCAGTTGCATCCAGAACATTGATTTCTTACACATACTGAGCATTTTTAAAGGGAGACTTGCTTTCATAGGGATCACAAAAATACCAGTACCCAATGCCAGTTCAAGATCTCTCTGTACCATGACTGCAGAAAAATCTGCTTGATATGATATCAGAAGCTTTGTGGATTCTCCAGGTTCAAGAACAAAGCCTCTGCAAGTATGCACTACAAAGCCATCTAATCCACATTCTGTCCCAGAAACATCAATCCTTCTGACCTCCACCGGCAGGTCCCCCGTGTTCTTTGCAATCAGCTCTTTTGATAATGGCTGAGAACAGGTATAAGCGATATCTTCCATCTGATAGAGAATACCAGGAGAGAAATTTAGAGGACTTGGCAAGTTGAACTTAAATTCTAAACTCTGAACAGGCTTAGACCCTGCAAACAAACCCAGGGAAAATGACCCACCAAATCCCCGCAAAGATAACCACTCCACACCAGAAAGATTGTTCCTTATTAGTGCTGAACTTCTCCACCCACATCGATTTGAAGGGTGAAAAAGAATTGGCCCAAAAGATGCTTTCTCATAAGGATGAACATAGGCCTCTGTTAATGCACTCTCTGCTATCGAGAACCCATACCTTGTTGGTGCTGTAAATTCACTAAGAACCAAACTACTGGATGAAGAGGGTTGTAAAGGCCCATCTGGGCCCTTGCACTCATCAATAATTTCACCTGAGTTCAGGATCAGTTGCATTACAACCGGTAGTTTGCTTGGGTTTTTTACGGTGATCCATTTAGAGTGATGAGTTCCAACTTGAACCATTGGGAACACAACTTCATGATCATCAAGAACAGACATGCCACTAGCAGTGGCTTGAGATTTCCAGTTTCCCAGCACCAATTCATCTGGTTCAGCTGCCTCCGCTGCCTTCAATAGAAAAGGAAAAAGCATATTGGTTATTGAAGACAAAAGCTGCATATTTATAAATGACTAGAAATGGAAATGAAATAGTATTATGATGCTCATCTTATCCATCTTATTAAATCTTGCTCTGTGCTACATATATGCTTCACTGAAACTAAGTTATGAAATTTATTTAATGGGGGGAGATAACTAACAAGTAAAGTAAATTCGACTAAAGTCATTCATTCACAGTACATGATACCAGCTTGTGTCATACATAGTAGAGAGGAATATCACACCGACAAGACTGAGCAACTAATTTCACCTGTATTGTGCTTAAAGCATTACCATGATATTCTCAAGTCAGTCACACTAGGTAGACAGCCATACAACTTCTTGGTCAAAACTTTCAAAACTTCTTTTTTGTTCGGTAAAGCTTGCAAACATGATTTTGAAGACTGATTCACAATATATATCTTTTCTAGAAAGATTATGAACATGCCAAGTAAAAATCATTGTGGCAATATTTCATTATTCAAATGTTTCTGTACCGTAGTAGTTGAAGGAGGATTGTTAGCATATTTATCTTAAAATTTTTAATTTCTAAAATTCATTACTTAAATATTTTACTAGTAATTCGATAATGAAAATTTTCAGTTTTAGTGCCTAAAAGCCAAGAAGAGCTAGTCCATGAATTTCAGAACGATTTGCAAAGCTCTTATTCATCCACGAAAGTACTGTGAAATGGCATCAAAATCTGAAACCACATTAAGCACAATTAAGACAAAGCCCCTCTTCTCCCATGTCTATTAAAGTTTATTTCACCGTGCCAAAGTCACAGCTAGGCACCCACAACTTTGACCAGAGATTTTGAATCTCTCTTATTTCTAATCTCTAGAACTTGAACATTTTTTTGATTGTTAGACCTATGGCTTTGAGAGCAACAGCTCAAGAGGAAAGGTGTAACGGGAAAACAGGAGCCTAGCTGTAAAATTTAAGTTCTAATTGTTCATTTTGCAGTCTTTTAGTGAAGTATAATTCACATATGATTAAGTACAAGCTTTAAGCTTAGGCATTTACCATGTCCTACACACATAGAGAATAATGGATGGCCATTTCACATTCAGAGTTTCTTCAACCATACATAGTATTGTTTTCCCCCTTTTCTGTTTACATTTGAGAATAAAATACAAGGACTCTCAAGAATTATGTGGCTGCACAAGGAGTGTTGAGTACCTATTGCTATCATTGGAGTTCATAGAAGCATAAAAGAAGCTTGGATATGTATACACAGCAGCAATACAAGTATACAACATAATAAGAATTTACTGGCATTGAAATTTCCACAATATTAGAACACATACACATCAAATTGAGTATATATTTATGCGTTCATAAAGATAAAAACAAATTATTCTGTTTATTCTTATTTAAGTTCAAAAGAAGCCGAAATAGAGACGCCAAATGTAGTACTTATAGAAACCTCAAGTACTTACAAACAAATTAGAAGTCATAAAAGGCTTATATTTCAAATACTAAAAAGCTCAAATGAGGTATTTGTATTTTTAAAATCCATACTTCATTAGTTTAATCTTTACGTCAAATTAATTTTCTGGAAATTTGTGCAAAGGCCCTAGATTGTCTCACACGTCCAAGCAATAGACATGCGCACGTCCCATATGTTTCCAAAGTTTGACCAGGTTATTTTTTTGGATAAAATAATTGGATTATTGAACACTGACACTGCACCCCAGTAGACATATGTGCTTTGTAATAACACGCAACCTCAACGATAAATCATGGCAACTCAACACGGAAGATAGTACTGTGACATAGCACTCTAAGAAACATGCAAAACAGGAAGACACCAGATTATGGGCAAACAAATTGTACAAACTTAAGAAAAATAAATGGATCAGAATCAACATACCTTGATCTGTGATGGTGGCTGCACACTGCTTCCTAAGGGCCCTGTTCTTGCATTGCCATATTCAACCTTTCCAGCCTGATGTTGAAAGGAATCTAATTTTGAACAAACATTGACAATATCCTTGCAGAGAACCTCAATCTGATGACTACTTGACTCATTTGTCAGTATCATTACTTTGCAATTCAAGTTTGTATTGGAAATATCAGATGGAGAATCATGTAATCCAATGGTGAAGGGGACATAACTAACCACAGCAACTTGCGTGACAGTGCCCGGAAAAAGTATTAAGCCTTCCATGTATTTAATCTGGAAAAGCTTAGTGCCTTCTCCAATCAAACTAATCTTAACAACATTCAAGATATGAGGAGCACCATTTCTCAGCGAGAGAGCAACAACAACAGTAGTTTCACTGGGATCGCACGGTACTAGAGTCTCAAGTGATAACGAAACAGAATTTGTAAGATGAATGGCTGATTCCCTACCCAGTTCTGCTTCAAGAGGAACCATAATTGTATCCGACTTACCTTGTGAAGGCCTTAGCAACTGTATACAAAAGGCACCAAAAACTTTTTCTGCAGAGTTAGATGAGAACTCAATCTCTATGATGGTCTCAGTGGTACCAGGACCAATATCCCAATTTCCATGTGGCCTCATAGCCATTAGTGGTGAGCCAACTTGACCACTCTCGAAATCCAACCACTCCTTAACGTTCATCACACTACGCTCATCAGAACCTTGGAAATCTTCTATACTACAGATTGCTTTTGTTGAATATGAAGTACTCCCCAAAGAAAATGATATCCATGCACTTACTTCCTCCACATAGAGGGTTTCATCGAAAGGATTGAACAAAGATAAATTCTTACTCCACCTTCCACTGGAGGATATATCCAGTCCTAAGGGCTGTATACCATATGGGGACTCAACAGCAAAACCTTTAGCTTGTACCAAGAAACCACCAGAGCTTGTCTGCACGATCAGATGTGCAGAGGACATGCCTAACCATGTTGGTAAATACACAAAACAAATTGAAGCTACTTCACCAGGTCCTAGAGAAACCTCACTAAAATTGCAAGGATAAAATTGTGTATTGGTACTGAAAGGTTCATACAAGTATAAAATGCCGTCGCTGTGAGTATTTACCACAGTCAAAAAGGCAAAGGAAGGAAAATATAAATATTTCTGTCCCCAGTCAAGTAGAGGAGGGCTTATTTCAATATGAGGGGACAAAGAACCATCTAAAAATCCTGATTTGATCATCTCAGAGTTCTTGTTCATATTGGAACTTGGGCTCTTTTGATTACGTAAAGGACCCCCACAGGAAGAAACATAGCTTTGATCAGCACTACTGGTTTGAAGATATGAGCCCTCGTGGATTCCCTCTTGAGAGTTCAAAGAACAAGAAATAGCCTGTCCACTTAATAACCTAAACATACCAAAGTCTGATGACCAGCTTATGTTATTTTTTACTCGAGTTGATCCTACATGTAATGTGGCATCAGACTGGACTGTAGATGCCTCTAGCCCAGTTGATTCAGGACTGTGCTGTTCAGACACAAATCCAGGCAATGTTGAAGGAAAGCAGAACAAATTCGAATTGCTACATATATTCTCAAGACCTAGGTACCCTGAACTTATATCACGACCATATACCTCCTGAAACCCAGCATAGTGACCATCTCTGTAGGAGGACTCACATGCATCATATTCCACCGGACTTTGCATTCCATCTATGGAACATGGTCTGCATGCAACAAGGTGGAAAAGGGTACTCAGCAAAACCACCATATAGTGGAATGCTTTGGCATGGTGAAACAATACCCTGAAATAAACCATCAAAACAAATGATATTACATATGAGAATTTCGATTCTACAAACATATAACATGGAATGTCATAAAACTACTTGCACGAAAAAATTAAAATAAAAACTAAATAGCATGTAAAAAAACTCAAAGTGGGATTGAATCAGCTAAATAGTTGTGCAAAATATCAAGAGGGCAAGATAACACCATCTAAAACCACAAAGTCACAGGAATATATGAAAAGCATACCAAAAAGGATAATACTACGTGAACAGAATTTGTAAACAAAAATTTCATAGTGCGTCTCATTTATGTCCACTCATTAGAAGTAAAAAAAGCTATGATTCATAATTACAACAATGTCATTGCCACATCACAAATGATGAGATTTCTTTTTCTTTTCTTTTTTTTTGGGTATAAAAATTATGTACGTTCAGCATTTTTCGACCAAAAATTAAACCAAAAATACGCAAGCATTAGTGAAGCGAAAGAACAATGAAGAAAAGAAAAATAAAAAAATGTTGGAATTCAGAGAACAATAATCAGTCAATCAATTTGCTAAATTACGTATATTGAGTAGCATTATTAATTATTCCTACTTTTTATTCAGCATCCTATATATGGCCATCGCCATTAATAGCTATAACCAAAAATTAACTAACACCACCATAAATAAACAGGAAAAGCTCCAAATATGAAATTGCTAATAAGAGAAAAAAACTAACTACATGGAAATCACGAAAACAAGTCATTATCGCATAAACCACACACTTCATCGTATATATAGCTGAAAGAATATCAACTCAAGAAGAAGGGAAAAAAATACTAATGTCAACAAACAACAATCGTCAAAACCTCGAAAATATAGAATGAAATAGAAGAAAAAGGAATCGATGAAGGGAGATCGAACTAAGAAGAAAAAGAGGTGTTTGGAGGAGCAGAAAACGAGGGAAAAGGAAGTGAAAGTAGTTACCTTCGGTGGCGAGACACGGAGAGCTGTGGTGGTGGAGCTCTGATCATCGGGATTTGAGACTCCATCTCTGAGAATCGAAACAAACCATGAGAGAGAGACAGAGAGCGAGAGAGAGAGTTGTTATCGATTTTCTAGGGTTTATTGTTCGGCTGGGTGCGATTGAAGCCCAAAATGCTTACAACTCAAGCACACATATGCATAAGCACCACACTACACCTGATTACAACGGATGACTGGCCTCGGAGAACGAACGAGAAAATGTGTGAGAAAATGACTCGAAATTACCAAACCAACCACGCCTGACCCAGTTCAAACGCCGTCGTTTTCGGCACTGTGTCTTGAAAGTGGTATTGAAATTAGTACGACTAATCATGATTATATTAAGAATCGGAGTAGGGGTAAAGTGGGAATTTCAGGAGCGAGGGAGTCGCTCGCTCAGGCGTTGAAGGGAAGATCGAAGACTTTGAAATGCATAGTTCTTTTTGTTTTTTGTTTTTTATTCAAAGCCTTGGGTTGTGACGGAGAGAGAGAGATGCATTGCATTGAAAAGTGTAAAGCGAATAAAATAATTAGAAGGTGAAAGGTCTATATTACCCTTTAAAATCTGTATTATTAGAGGACTACTCCTCGTAGGAAGTTGCCACATGTGCACAAACTTCGAAGAGGCTTTTTAAAAAACCCACACATTTTTGTTTTTAGTATTTTTTTTTTTCAGAAATTATATTAAAAAATTTTACTTTTTGAACAAATCTTGTAGAAGAATTTTAAATATTGAAAAAAGTTTTTTTTTTTTTTAAAAAAAAAAGGGTAAATTATACTAATACTCTCTGAAATTTATGTTTATTACCGTTTTCCCTCACCTTTTGAAAATTACATATTCTTTCATGAGATTTAAAGTTTCATTACAGATTCTCCTCATCAATTTATTTTTTTTAAATATCAATTTTTCCCTCACTGGGTAAACACCCCTCACATTTTAGAAATTACAATCCCCTCCCTAAGATTTAAAGTAACATTACCAATTGCCCCTTGATTAGTATTAGTTGCAAAAAAAATTATTTGAAAAAAAAAATTATTTGAAATTTTTTTTTATTAGTAGAGTTTTTAAATTTCTATTTAAAAACTACCGTAAACTCATTTTTTAAATTTACGTTTTTTCTCAAATTTACAAATTGAGACAATCATTTATAAACTAAAAAAATTATCAAACAAGTTTTTATAACAGTTTTTAAAATTTTTGTGAAGATAAATTGAAAACTGAAAATGAAATGGTTACTAAACAGGCTTCAGATAGTAAAAATTTTGTAAAATTAACAAATAATAAATGACTTGTCAAAAAATTCTTAGGCTATGCATGGTTTGATTTTTAAAATTTTTTAAAAAAAATTAAAAATTAATTTGGTTAAGAAATAAAAAATAAAAAATAATTATCATTTTTATATAATTTTTATTTTTCAAGTGGTTAGAAATAATTCTTTATAAATTAAATTGAAACAATCATATGTATATAATCTGCCCAAAAATTAAAATGATAATTATTTTTTATTATTTATTTCTTAACCAAATTAATTTTTAATTTAAAAAAATTCTAAAAATCAAACCATACATAGTCAAAGAATCTTTTGATAAGTCATTTTTTATGTTAGTAACTTATTTAATTATTTATTCATTTTACGACATTTTCATCATCTGAGACTTGCTTGGTAACCATTTCATTTTCAGTTTTCAATTTATATTTACAAAAATTTTAAAAATTGTCATAAAAACTTATTTGATAATTTTTTGGGTTTATAAATGATTGTCCCAGTTTGTAAATTTGAGGAAAAAATATAAATTTAAAAAATGAGTTTACGTTGGTTTTTAAATAGAAATTTAAAAATTTTACTAACAAATTTTTTTTTCAATCAATTTTTTTTCAAATAATTTTTTTCCCAATTAATTTTTTTTTTTCAATGAATTGTTTTTCCAATTAATACTAACCCAGGGGACAATTGGTAATGCTACTTTGAGGGTGTTTGTTTGGGTTTTTTTGAGCCAATTTATAGCTTCTGGCTTTTGAAAAGCTATTTTAGACTGTTTGGTTAAACTTATTTCAAACAGTTTCTGATTCTAACAATTTATTTTAAGTCAAAAAAACTAATTTTGAGAAACTGCTCACCCCTTGCTTATGATTATGAGTTTCTGCTGTAGACATATTAATTTATGGTTATACTCTTAAATTTTTTTATTTTTTATTTTTTTAAAAATAGAAAAACACCCAAAATGGACTATAGAATATTATTATTATTATTATTTGTAAGAAATGTAGATAAGTAGTGAATAAAAAAAATTAATTGAAAACCCTACTTCACAACTTATTTAACAAAACACTATTTAGCAACTTAAATCTATAATCCAACAAGTATACCAAACAGATTAACAGCTTCTGATTAAAGTCATAATCTATAATCTGTTAAGTTATAATCTATAATTTATTTTAACAACTACACCAAATGGGGCCTTTAAACCTTAGGGATGGGATTGTAATTTTTAAAATGTGAAGGGTGTCAATGTAATTTACCCAGTGAGGGAAAAATTGGTATTTAAAAAAATTAAACTGCTGATGAGAGAATCTGTAATGAAACTTTAAACTTCAGGGATGGAGATGTAATTTACAAAATGTGAGGAAAAAAATTATAATAAATATAAATATTAGGGAGTGTTATTATAATTTACCCCAAAAAAACAAAAAATACGAGAAAAACAAGTAAGAAAAAGTTTACTTTTTTGTTCCTTCTATTTTTTATTTTAAATTATTTTTTTGATACATCTTATCATCTTATCGAGTAGAACCAAAAGTCTAGTTTTTTGAAAAAAATCTAAAAAAAATTACTAAAAATGAAAAAAAATAATAAATAAATAACATCAAAGTCATCAAAAAATTAGGAATAACAATCAGTGGCATTAGTATATAATTGATTATCTTGTTGAATTAGTAGATACATAATATAATCTCTTTTTATCTATGTTTGTTTTGTAATGAATTTAAAAAAATATAATCTCAATTATATGTTTGTTATGCACTATTAGTTTCATAATTAAAAAAATTCACCAATTTTGTTAAATAGAATGTCCATATAAATCTAATTTTTATAATAAACATTACAACAAAATAATATGATGCCTGTCACATATATAAATAATTTGATTTTAACATCAAATATCAATTTCACTCGATATGCCAAAAGCTGATGTGGCATTTGGCATCATCACCTTTTTACGTCAATTTTGACATGTTCTTACTTCATGCCTATTTTGAAATAAAACAGCTTCCATTTAAAATAAAATAGTTCAAATTTTAAAAATAATAGAATAATAGATTTGATATATCGGATAAAAAGTTTCCATGTCAAATTTATATATGCCAATTTGTTACCTAAGCCTTCAAAAAAATTTGACATACCAAATTTTGAAAATTTAGGTACAGATACTAAGATATTATGATCATTGGGTAGTGTGAAGGACTTTCAAACTTTTGTTAGCGTTTGAGAATTTTGCTATTTTAATATGTTATTTTTATTTTTGACTATTTTAATAGGCTAAAATAATTGTGATTGGGAAGAGAGTTGGATTTTTTATAATTAAATGTGATATTTGTAAAAAAAAAGTAAAATGATTATAGAGTTGAAGTAATATTTTGTCTTATTAATTATTTTAACCTATTTTATTTCTTAATACTATTTTAACTAAAAAATCCAAAACTTTTTCTTCCCAAACACCCCCTTCATATCTTTTGAGCAAATTGATAATTGTGTTTTAGCAAACTCTTGTTGTTTTAGAGAAGTTTTTTTAGAATTTTTATATTTTTTTGGTCATACCAAACCATACAACCTTAAAAATAAATTAAAAAGATGTAAAATAAAAGTCAATTATCTTGTCCCTTTTTTTTTTATTACCTTGTAGAGGGTGTTTGAGATGATCTAAATAAATATAATTTTTGATTTTTTATGAAAATATGTATAACAAAAATAAAAAGATAATGAGACTTAAAAAATATAAAAAAGTGTACTAAAATAAGAGTGGCCAAATAATACTCTATTGTCTTTAGTGATATTTAAAAAAAAAAAATTAAAAAATAGGACTTCCTAATCTATCTATCTATCTATCTATCTATCTATCTATCTATACTATATATAACCAAATGTAGTTGTTTTGTCAAAAGCCTCCAAATATTTATACCTAAATTCTCATAATTTTAAAACACTCTCTTTCCTACGTGGCATCCTTCTTTGATTGCCTTTCATGTTTTCTATTTTTCTTCATTTTTTATTTGTTTGATTAATTAAAATTAAAATTAATTTCATTACTTATGGATAAAGATTTGAATTTCAAAATTCCTCCATATAGATAAACATATAAAAACTGATAATTAATTTTATAATCTACAGATAAAGATAAAAAATGAACAATTAATTTTAAAAAATTAATTTCATAACTTATAGATAATTTAAAATTTCTTCCCATAAATAAACAAATAAAAGTTGAGAAATAACTTATAAAAATTAATTTCTTGGCCTACAAATAAAGATAAAGATTAAATAATTGATTTTATTTATAAAAAAAAAAAAACAAAATTACTCTCTTTTCCCTCCCCCCTCATTTCGTACTTTAATTAATTTCATTATAGATAAACATATAAAAATTCATAAATAATTTATGAAAATTTATTTCATGACCTATAGATAAAGAAAAAAATTTTAAAAATTATTTAAAAATAATAATTTCATGACTTATAGATAAATAAACATATAAAAATTGATAAATAATTTATAAAGATTAATTTCATGGCCTACAGATAAAGATAATGATTAAATAATTGATTTTCAAAAAATTGAAATAATAAAATTTAGATAAAGATATGATTTGTTAATCTATATATCTATAAAAAAACATATATATCTAAATCTTTATTTTGATTTACTCATTTTTTTTTCTCCTATCACATATTATCTTTTTTTATTTTAAATTTTTTATCTTATGAAATGCTCTTACCTATAACTTCTTATCTCCTATTAAATTCTTAACATTCTCTTGATAATTTTTATTATTCGTTATTATCTACCAAATAATAAAGATTATAAAAAAATAAATAAATAATTATCGCTCTGAATGAGAATAGTATTAATAATGAAATAATAAAAGCTGCGTGGGAGAAGGTAGCACAAAAATCTCACAAAATTAATTTTCTTCACTATATTTATTAAAGATAATAATTTAAGATTCTTTTTATTAGTTATTAAAAATAATTTGCATTAGATCATTGTTATGTTTTTTTTTTTTTTTAAAGTTTTTATAAGGCTGTCATTCGTTATAGTATTTCTTTAATCACATCTCTAAATTTTCTATTTGAAATTTTTGTTTTCTCAATAATTAAATTTAGAATCAGTTTCTTATCAAATTTGTTTTCTTGATCTTTATTTTATTGAAGGATCGAGATGAATAAAACTTTCATATAATATATGAAATTAATGAATATAATACAAAGATGATAGGGAAGTACTACATATTTGTTAATATCTCTATGTTATTATTAGTTGATTTGCTAGATTATACTATCAATTTAGAGCCCATATGATTTAATTCAATTTTCACGACTCTATTTGTATTTGACCATTTTTTCGTTGAGTAACCGATATGATTTTTTTTTTTTTTGGGTATATAATGATTAAAGCTATCATTTGCTATATTTTTTCAAGAACAATTCAAATAATTTTGTATCATTTTTTTATAAATAAAATGGATTAAAACTATTCTCTTATATAATTTTTATAATACTATGACATTCTTATCTTGATTAATTTTTTTAAAATGACGTAGGAACTATGCAAGTATTATTCAAACTATGGAGAATAATTTATACTTTTATATGATATGAGTGTGTTATTGATAGAGAGTTGCTAATATAATCAATTAATGATTTGTTTGAGAAGTTCTTTTTATAAGCAATGCAACAAACTTAGATTAATTTTTTTAAAAAACTACTTATAAATTATAATTAAAAGTTGATATTTATTCATAATTTGATCCTACAATAATAATATACACCACTGATTTAAAAGTCCAAGTAAATTTATGATAACTTTTCTGAGCTTATAGAATTTCTCTCTTTTAATGTTTTGTTTAGTCTGATACAAGTTATTTATGTTATCAAGTGATTGTGATGCTATTATTCTCAACAATTTTTATAATTAATAATTTCTTATGCATATCAAATTTTATTGTAAAATTTTGTGGGTTAATTATTTTTAACATCCACCTAGATGGCTTAATATTATGGCTTGTCACTATTAAGATATAATTTAAGATTAAAATGATTTATTTATCACACAAAATATATATAGTCTATTTTTCCGTGCATCGCACAGGTTACCGCTAGTACTATATATTAAGCAAAAGGGAGTTTTTAACCCTAAGGCTTGTGGGAACTCCAATCTTCTAATCTTAATTTTCTAATTTTTTGATTTAAAAAAAAAAGCCTCTGCATTTATTGACTTCTCCCAACCCAACCTCAGCATTTATTGATTTCTCCCAACCCACAATTCCTTTTGACTTCTCTCATAATTATTGCAACACCCTTTTCAATTTCTCCCATATACTATGGTTACACAAAAAAAAAAAAAAAAAGAAGAGATAACAATTTAACTATAGATCTCAAAAAGATATAATATCTAAATTTGAATTATGATTTAATAATATAATTATGTATATCTATCAAAATTTTAAATTACTTAATGGGACAAATTAATCAATTTTCCAAAATTATTGATTTTTAATTTACAAAATAGATTAAAAAAACTATTGACTGATTTATTTATTTAATAACAAAAATATTTCATAATCTCTCCCTCCTAATCTCTCTCAAAAATTTAAAAAAAATAAAATTAAAACTTGCATTCCTTTTCTCTTCCCCAAAAAATCAGATAATATTTTTTATTAAAGTTATAGATATCTACCTATATTTTATATATTATATTAGAACATAACAAAAAAAACTAAAAAACTAA
Source organism: Camellia lanceoleosa (assembly GCA_025200525.1). Lineage (NCBI taxonomy): Eukaryota > Viridiplantae > Streptophyta > Magnoliopsida > Ericales > Theaceae > Camellia > Camellia lanceoleosa. The sequence continues at coordinate 195,176,461 of CM045758.1, read as the reverse complement.
AAAAACAAATCTTTAAAGTTTATCTAAATAAACTTTAAATAAATAAAACTCACATGTCTATAAGATATCTAACTCACATCATAGCTTACCTAAATAATAATAATTAAAAACAAATGGAAACAACAGATAAATTAAATTTAAAAAAAAAGATACCCACAACTCCATCTTAAATAAATTGAAAAAAAATACCCGAATAGAAACCACACAAAAATAAAAATAAAAATAAAAATATATATATCTATCTATCTATATATATATTAAGAAAAATGGGATTTCTAACCCCCTAAGTCATGTGGGAGTTTCAATATCTCAATCTAAATTTCTTGATTTTTTATTTTATTAAAAAATCAGATAATATTTTTTTATTAAAGTTGTAGATATCTATCTATATTTTATATATTATATTATAACATAACAAAAAAAACTAAAAACTAAAAAAAAAAATCTTTAAAGTTTATCTAAATAAACTTTAAATAAATAAAATTCACATGTCTATAAAATATCTAACTCACATCATAACTTATTTAAATAATAATAATTAAAAACAAATGGAAACCACAGATAAATTAAATTTAAAAAAAAAGATACCCACAACTCCATCTTAAATAAATTGAAAAAAAACATACCCGAATAGAAACCACACAAAAATAAAAATAAAAATAAAAAGATATATCTATATATATATTAAGAAAAATGGGATTTCTGACCCCCCAAGTCATGTAGGAGCTTCAATATCCCAATCTAAATTTCTTGATTTTTTATTTTATTAAAAAATCAGATAATATTTTTTATAAAAGTTGTAGATATCTACCTATATTTTATATATTATATTATAACATAACAAAAAAAACTAAAAAACTAAAAAAAAAATCTTTAAAGTTTATCTAAATAAACTTTAAATAAATAAAACTCACATGTCTATAAGATATGTAACTCACATCATAACTTACCTAAATAATAATAATTAAAAACAAATAGAAACCACAGATAAATTAAATTAAAAAAAAAGGATATCCAGAACTCCATCTTAAATAAAGTAAAAAAAAACATATCCGAATAGAAACCATACAAAAATAAAAATAAAAATAAAAATAAAAAGATATATTTATCTATATATATATATATTAAGAAAAATGGGATTTCGAACCTCTCAAGTCATGTGGGAGCTTCAATATCCTAATTTAATTTTCCTGATTTTTTATTGATAATATTTTTTATTAAAGTTGTAGATATCTACCTATATTTTATATATTATATTATAACATAACAAAAAAAAAACTAAAAAACTAAAAAAAAAAATCTTTAAAGTTTATCTAAATAAACTTTAAATAAATAAAACTCACATGTCTATAACATATCTAACTCATATCATAACTTACCTAAATAATAATAATTAAAAACAAATAAAAATCACAGATAAATTAAATTAAAAAAGAAAAGATATCCACAACTTCATCTTAAATAAATTGAAAAAAAAAATACCTGAATAGAAACCACACAAAAATAAAAATAAAAATAAAAAGATATATCTATCTATCTATCTCTATATATATTAAGAAACATGGGGTTTCTAACCCCCCAAGTTATGTGGGAGTTTCAATATCCCAATCTAAATTTTCTGATTTTTTATTTTAAAAAAAAATCTTAACATTTATTAATTTCTCCCAACCCTCAAGTATAAAAAAAATTCTTTGAAAAGTCCAACACATATAAATTCCTTGAAAAGTCCCAACACATACGATTATTATCCCTCATAATAACAGTTTAATACGTTAAGAACAATCATAAAAAAAATTCCTTAAAAAGTCCAACACATATGAATTTCTTGAAAGTCTAACACATATGATTATTATCAAAATATTACACTTTAATATAATATAAAAAAAAGAAGACATTTATAACAAAAAAAAAAAAGATATTTAAAAATCACAATTCATATATATAGAAATAATTGTGAAGTACATATGAATTCTTTGAAAAATCCAACACATGATTATTATCCCTCATAATAACATTTTAATGCATTAAGAGCAAGCATGAAAAAAATTCCTTGAAATGTCCATCACATATAAATTTTTTGAAAAGTCCAACACATATGATTAGTATCAAAATATTAAATTTTAATATAATATAAAAAAAGAAAAAAAAAAAGACAAAGTGGTGAAACACAACCCGTGCATAGCACGGGTGATATGCTAGTCTAGAATGACATAAAAAGTGAACAATTTTGACCCAATTTTTTTTTTTAAATTATAAATTTTAGAAAAAAAACGTTAAAAAAATTGTTACCCAACCTCATTTAGTTATAAAAACACAGGGAGCCCTTTGAAAGAAATTCACACACACACGCACACAAAAAAAACAAAGAAAAAGAAAAAAAAGCAAATGTCAAAAAAACCCTTTAGCATGTGATAGTAGTATCTGGATCATCACAACCCAATGAACTAAGATAGGAATGTCAAAAAAAAAAATAATATTTTAACAATTTTTATATGTGCTTCAAAATATTTTAATACATTTAATCGCACATTAAAATAACTATATTTGTAGATATAATTTTTAATATAACAATACTACTTTATGTGTTTTTATGCTTAAGTAGGATTTGATAATAATTTTTTTTTAATTTTAAAATTTAGAAAACTTAATGCGTTTATTATATTTTTAAATGTATTTTAATTATAAAAAATAATTTTAAAAAATAATAATATTTTTATTTTTTGATTTACTTAATTAAAAAATTGTAACTTACGAAGCCGTAAGAAGAGGGGCAATGTTGCTAAAAGTCATACGTACGACGTGACACCACTAGTAACAAACATGTCCACGTGTAATGTGGACACTTGTCGTTGGTGCCGTGTGCGTGGGTCAGGGTATAAAGATAGAATCAGGAACCCCTCCATGCATTTTCTCCTTGCATTTTTTATTTGTAAATTTATTAGATTTATTTTTAGGTTCAATTTTAATAATTCAAATTATTCATATTTTAAAATTTGTTCAATATATCATATTTATAAAAAATCAAGTTAATCGGATATCAGAAAGTATGTGTTCAGAAAACTCGAACTAAAAATTATTTTTTTTTTAAATTTAATAAATAGTTTTCCGAACACATACTTCCTGATATCCAATCAACTTAATTTTTGACAGATATGATATACTCAACAAATCTTAAAATATGAACGTTTCGAATTATTAAAATTAGGCCTAAAAGTGGGTCCAATAGATTTGCAAGTAGAAAATGAAAGGAGGGAATCTAATTAAATAAAGATAACGAAGATGAAAAAAAGAGACAAATTACAAATAAGTGGTAATTTTTTTTAAAAAAAATAATTATTATTAATATTTATTTTTGAATGCTTCTACTACATTGAAATTTATCCAAAAAATAAATAAAAAAATAAATTATAAATATATCTCTTGAGTTTTAAAAAAAATATATTTATTGTAATTTTTAAAATTATAATTTTTTTTGTTAACATTTTTTAAAAAATGTTTCATCCATACAATTTGTTTCGCATAATTCCACAATAATGTGGTAAAAAAAGGTAAATTAATGACTAATGCCCTTATACACTTGTATCTTCTCTCAAAATCTTTCAGCTAACTTTATCATGTCATTCTATAGGATTTGTGGGGAAGGATTTTGTGTGTATGTAATACTTAGGGGTGTAAATTTGGCTCGATTTATGTTGGGTCTCGCAGACTTCCGTCAAAATTCAGGTCGAGTCGAGTCGATCCACGGACCCAAAAATTAGCCCTAAGCCCAAGTTCAAGTCAAAGCTCAGGGGTATTCAGGCTTTAGGAGGGCTGGCCCAGTAAGTCTGGGCAGGGCATCAGGCTTGGATGGACCTGACAAATTTATTTTTTTTAAGAGTTGGTTTGGGATATCCTAAAAAAGTACACTTTTTGACTTATTGGTGGGTTTGGGTTGGGTTTGATGTGATGTGTTAGAGAGGTGTTGTGATTTAAATAAGATGATGTGACTTAAATAAGATAGTGACTTTTTGACTTTTTGGCTTATTAGTACATGCCAAACTAGCCCTAAATTTTTTCTACCAAAATTTTATTATTTTTCATTAAAAAAGACACTAAACCTCAGGTGGGCCGGCCTTTAAGCCGGTCAATGTGCTGGGCCACAGGCGGGGTTCAAAATGATGGCTTAGGCCTAGGCCCAAGCCCAGAGGCTTGGACCAAGCTTAGACCCGGGCCTAAACGGGCTAGGCCCATCCTGAGCCGCTGGCAGGTTTGGCCATTCACGGGCAACAGGTCATTTTTACACTCCTAATAATATTACTAGTTTATTTAATATAATTAACAGAAAAAAAATTATTAACTATTCTACAATATAACAATAAAATTATTTAAATTTTTAATTGAAATATATTTATAATATCATTAAAAATTATTAATAAAATAAGTAATTTGTTATAAAATTAACATTTTAAAAAATAAAAATAAAATTATAATTATAAAAAGTATTTCATATTTCAAGCAAAACTCATAATGTGTTTGTAATTTATTTTAAAAAAATAAAAATAAAAAGGTAAATTACAAATACACTCCTAAAATTTGCTTAAAATACAGATTATCCCTTGTGATTTGAAAAATTACAAATATATAATTTTCAGAATTTTTTATTTAACAGAATTAACTAAAAAAATAAAATTCATAATTATTGTATTATACAATAATAAAATTACCTAAATTATTAATTAAAATATTTTTTAACATTATTAAAATTATTAATTAATTTTTAATTTATTAATAAAATAAATAATTTATTATGAAATTAGAAATATAATATGAAGAGATGAAATGTAATTTTTAAAATTATAAAAGTGATTCATAATTTAATTAAATTTTAAGAATGTGTTTGCAATTTCTCCAAAATAAAAACCAAGAGCCACGCATGCCCTAACGTAGGAGAAATCTATGGTGGCGGCGCTGTCGTAATCCTCCACCCCACAAAAAATCGAATACCTCTGACTGGTTGTTGGGTCCCAGTGTTAAGTGTAGCCGTCGCCGACCGTTGATTTCTAGACGTGCTTTCCACGTTATAATCGCCGATTTGTTGATGATTCTCATGATCTCACCAAATAAAAAAAATATATATATATAAATATAAATAAAAAATATTCATTAGGTTTGTTTTTAATTTTTTAAAAATATTTTTCAGAAAATTACATTTTCTTATTTTTTATATTTTTTTATTTTTACTGAATTTTTTAAATATTTTAATTAATTTATATAATTTTGTAGACACTTGAAAAATATACTTAAAAAGTGTAATTTTTGTGAATAAAATCTTTAAAAATTCACTAAATACAAAAAATATAAAAAAAATTACAAATTTTTTTATTTTTAAAAATATTTTTTCACAAATATTTTACTCTTTAGATACATCTAAATAAGGTTCATCTAAAGAAGTAAAAAAAATATTTCAAATTTTAAAAATATTCACTAAAAACAAAAAAAATACAAAAAACAAAAAATTTAATTTTCAGAAAACTGAAACCAAACGCACTGATTAATGCTATTTGAATAATGAATTTAGATAAAAATAGATAATAAATAATTTAATTTATATTTCATTTAAATTTGTTACATTTTTTTTAAAATTTTTAAATTTTTATCTAAATTTGTTATTTAAACACAGCCTAAATAAATTAGATGGCTGTAATATATCATCTCTTTTTTTGCTTTCATTAGCTTTGTAATAATTACTCTCGAGTATGGAAATCAACTATATCAGTGATGCAAAATAATAACAAAAAAATTAATGATATGTAGTTTTTTTTCAACGAAATTTTTTTTTGTTACTAACTGATGTATTTTGAGATCTTTTGAGAAGTGTGTTATAATTTACTTTTTAGATTATAATTCATTTCTCTATCTAAAAAAAAAAATTAATTATAATCAGTTTATAATCAATTTTTAACCAAAAAGTTGATTATAATCATATTCTCAAAATAGTTTATATTAATAAAATTTAAAAAATTGAAATAGGAAACCATTCCAATAATATAATAAATGGAGGTGGGATTTTAAAAAATAATTTTAGTAACACTTTGTGAAGTGTGGGAAAAATTGAACTCATACGTAGATAGAATTATAAATGAGTCAAGATGAATTGAATAATAAGTTGTTTAAATTTAATTTGAAAACTTTATATGTTTAAATTTAACCTGTTTACATACATAATGAGTATCTTTAGTGAGTTTTTAACACATAGAACACAAGTTGAATTTGAGTGATTTGGTTTGTTTGGAAAATGTTTGGGAGCTCTAATAGAAGAGCTCTAGAGAGAGTTTTAGAGGTGGATACCACATGGTGATGTAATATTTTGGCTTGTATTTTTTTTTTTTTAGAATAATATTTGAGAGTTCTAATGCAACTCTAATGATGTGAAGAGTATTCAAATAGAGGTGAAACCCACACTTCTTTCTCTATTCTTTATCTCTTCCACCTCACCAGAGCTCTATTTAGAACTCTAATATTAAAGCTATGTATCATTACTGTTTTTTTTTTTTTTTACTTATAGAGCTCATATTCTAGTTTTAGAGCTATCACTTCCCTGTTTGTTTTGCAGTCTAAATGTAGACAATCATTTGAATTTGATTTGTTTATTTTTTGAATCTTAAATAAGTTTTAAATATGTTGATCACAAATATAAGGGTGATTTGAGATGATCTAAATAAAATTTACATATAGTTATACGTCTATATAAATTTTATTGAGTCAAATTTTAAAAATTAATAAAATTTAAAATAAATTAGATTTAAATAAAAATTTATGAGTAATGCTACATTTGCCACTTTATTATATCACTTTTAATGTAGCACCTCATGTGTAGACACATCATTTGACATAAATATGAGTGACGGAACCCATTATACCAATAATGGATTGACACATGTTACATTAAAAGTTATAAAATAAAATAAAAAATGCAATAAGTGTAACATTATTAAAATTTTAATAAGTTAAATATGAGTTGAGTTAGAGCCCTTTGATTTGTTTTACCACGCTAATTAAATTGTCAGAGAGATAATCATGCAATGAAATTGCCTTGCAAACTTTAGGTCACGTTTAGTTGTATTTTGTAATTATGATTTGAAAGTATGAGTTATATTTTGAATTTGTAGGATTTGAAATTATGATTTGAGTGTAAAAAATTTATTTGGTAAAAAGTTTTGAAAATAGTTTTGATTTGAGTGTAAAGTTTTGAAAAGAATTTTGATTTGAGTGTGGAATTGTTGATGTGACATTTGATATTTGATACAAAAATTTACAACTCATATAACTCAAAATTATTTTAAAGCGCATAAATTTTTTTTAAAATTTTAGAAAATGTTTTTTTCGATTATAAATCAATTGAAAAAATAAAAAAAAAATTGTAAAAAAAAAAAATCACTATTAGGTCAACTTGACCCAGACGTTAAAATGCCAAAATTTGCAAAACAAAAAAAATTCTGAAACGCACGCCTGTCCAAAACTCGTTCCAAACGTCATGCTCAAGGGTAGGTATAGAATTACATTTCTAAAACACAACCAAACAGAGCCTTAATTTCCTTTTTGTTTCCTTCTATGAATCAAAGGCACAAATGAAACTGCAAATGGTCTCAACATTTTAAAGACTAGTTAAATTGCAATTTTTTTAAAGCTATTTTAGATGTGTTTTTCAAATGGAGTGTGAACCCAGTGATTACTTGTTGCTTATATATATGTATATAATAATTAAATTAAGACTCCCAATAATTGTTATTCTGGGTAGAAATTCACTATAGTTATATTATTATTATTATATCATTAATCATTAAATAAAGGATTCGGCAAAGAGCATCTTTTCTTTCATTGTATAGTATTAATTCAAATTTAAATGATGACAACTATAGTTTATTGGGTTTATTTACCTACGTGGAGATGTGATTTGGAAATACTCTTGGATATTATAGGACATTCTTGATCCTCAGATTGCCACATGAAAAAGGATGAACACTCCGATCGGAGGTGCCGAAATTAGCATTTCGACAGACAAGTTAGTATATGCTCTCCAGTTTACTTACATCTCAAGTTTTTACTTAATCTATTCTCACATACCTTTCTTTGATTGATATTGCTTTATTTATATTCGCCTCTGGGCCCTAGGGTCGGGCCCACTCTTAATCCTTCGAATGATTACTTATTCGGCCTTCCAATCGTGTGCCAGTATATACTCGACTCATAATAGAGCCGAATTGCCTTTGGCCCATTCAAATTGGTTTTCCTTAGTATAACCGATATTCGACTCCCACAATTGCCTCCTAAACATCCGACTAACATCACCTAGACGGCATGTTTGGTTCTAGGTATGGGAAGTCAAAAATACGGCGCTTGTGCTCCTTCTAATACTGAAGCGTCAGAACATCCGCGTTTTGCAAATCATTACGATTTCCCGCTACTTCGTACACGTCGTTCATTTAATATGATTTGAAACTGTGTAGTCTCTTCAGATATTTTTTTGAATATATAAGGCTCTTTGGTTGCCCCTCAACATCTCTTTCATTTCGCCTCTGCAACTTTCATCGATCCCCTATTGTTCTCTTTGCACCTTGTAAGTTCTTCTCCTCTTCATTCCAACTCCTATTTCCCTATTTCTCTCTCTCTCTCTCTCTCTCTCTCTCTCTCTTTTTAATTTTATTTTATTATTTTTATAGTACTTTCTATTTTGACTCGAATGGCGAAACATTTGAAAGCCTTTCTTTCTGCGAATCGTATTGCCGCTTTTCGACGTCATTTTTTCATTCCAGATGATGTCCATTTGTCACTTGTGGCAGACATCATGGTTGACATGGAGAGGGTTGATGCGAGTATGATCATCTTTCCCCTCCTATCAATTCTTTGAGGCGGAGTTCATTTCCCTCTTCACCCGCTTTTTAAGGGTAGTCGCCGTTATTGGGGTCTTCTCCTTGCATGACCCAATGTAAATTTTTACTGATATCATAGCGGGAATAAGGCGCCGACTTAGGATTAATCTAGAAATCCCTACTATTTAGCATTGTTATGCCTTGGCGAAATCCTCTGGTCGGCAGGGGTGTTATTTTCTCAGGTTTAAGGACATAGATCACCATCTAGTGACTATGCTTGCCAGCTCTAGTAAGCATGTTGACGATGTCATGGTCGTTGTTCGAGACAACTAGGAATTTGCCAAAGGCGAAGATCACCTAAATCCTATTCCTAGACAAAAAGGCAAACCAGGTGGCCGTATAGTCCCCTATGTGTATTTGTTGTACATTTACTTGGCTTAGATTCCATGAGCTTACCGTTTCATTTGTGCAGGTAATGATTTGAAAAAAGTTATTGTCTCGGCCAACGACGCTGTACTTGGGCAAATCAAAACCGCGCTCCAGTTCTTCAGTCGTCCAAACCTCCAAAAATAAGGGAGGGCTGCCCACGTCCTTCCGAGATACGAGCCAACTTACGCTACCTTTTTGGCTGCTGATCACATTCCGATTCTAAAGGGCGAACAACAGCTTACGCCATTTATATTCCTGAACTTTAAAAATCTTAGGAAGATTGGCCTTGAAGCTTCAGATTCAAAGCCAGTCGACAAACAAATAGCTGAAGAAGTCGCTGAGCAGCCGAATCAGTCCAACTTGGACAGATCCGGTAGTCTCGGGGAGGAGGTTGACGCGGCTCTAAATTTGGCCTTTGAGGAAGCCGGCTTCAACCCTCCATCCACTTTAGGCCGAGTAGACGTCTCGTTAGAAGACAATATTTTCACCGATTTAGGAGACCTTCCCGACACATATCTTGAGAACATGGCTGGGGAGTCACTCGCACAAATGACTAGGAGAAAAAACGTCGATATGATGGCTACCCGGAGGAAGGCCGAAGCCAACCGATCTGAACCCCCGCCACCTGTTATCGAGTCTTCTCTACCTGTTCTTGTTGAAGAAATGGCACAGATTGTTATGGCTGAAATGGAGTAAATTGTTCTCGATCAACCTGACAATTTGGAGATCGAGCACAAAGGGAAAAAACGTTCCGCCGAGCACGAAGCCGACTCTTCAAAGAACCTAACTGATAAATGGCTGCACATAGAGAAGTTAGACTTAGTTGTGCTATTTATCATACAACCAAGGATAAAGAATGTGCCGGTCGCTTTTGATGCATCGGCTGTGAAAGGCGCTGCTGTGGCCTTAAACGTGGCTTCTTCAATTTCTCTACCGATTGACAGAGCAATCTTTCGCGCAGAGCCGGCTATGATGTCCATAGCATTAGTCGCTTAATCGGCGATATTGGTATATGACTTGAGTTGTTTACAGTTTTGCGTCCTTTTTTATGCGAGCTATTTTATTAATTGCTTGTTCGGCAGGCGGCGGGCAGGATAGCTAAGAATGGCCGCCATCAACATGATGCTATCGAACAAATCGGCTTTCTCACAGCTGAAGTTGAAAATGAAAAGAGTAAAGCTATGGAGGCCTCTTTCAGAGCCGAGTCTAAGGCAATTAAAGCAGCAGAAGAGTGAGCGAGGGCCAATGCCGAGGCAGAAAAGCCAAGAGTTCCGATTAACTCAGGTTGGTGCGAAGAAAGCGAATCACGAGGATGAAGCGCTCAAGTTAGCTAACGAGGTGATTGCCAAACTGGAGGCCAATTTGGAAGGATTGAATAAGGCAAAGAAAATCGTCGACTTCGAGATCTCTAAAGCGTTCCAAGCCGGGAAAAATGCCGCCTTAGAAAAATACGTGGAGGAAGTACCCAAGTTTGAGAATCGGGCTTCAAACACGGCTGGCTCAAAGCCCTTACTGCTGCTAATGTGACATTGGGCGGTAGATTCCTCTGACATTTGGAGGTTGGTATTTGAGTCGACCGAAGATTGACTAGGGTTAATGTAATTTTGCTTTTTGTTTGGTATCTTGTGTGCGTAGTTTTTGTAGATTTTTGTTTATTTGTTTTGTTTGGAAGTTAAATGTAGGGTAATTTTCATGTGTAAAATGACAACTTTTTGCACTCAATTTATTAATGAAAATTGCATTTCTGCCTGTCTGTTGAATGTGCTAGTTAATGGCCAAGTAGGATGATTTAAATTCCTAAGTATATTAATGAGTAAATTAATTCAGCGATGAAATAATTGGTTGGGCCGAATAGATTAATGAATCTGCCCTTATCCCAGTTCATTAATGAACGAAACCGCTGAATATCAGTGGTTTATGGATTGGCTGGGGCACATTAACTTATTGGCGCAAAGCTTTGAGATTTAGCCGAATAGATTAATGAATCTACCCTTACCCTAGCAGATTAATGAATGAAACCGCCGAATATCAGTAGTTCATGGATTGGTTGTGACACACTAACTTATTGGTGCAAAGCTTTGAGATTTAGCCGAATAGATTAACGAATCTGCCCTTGCCCCAGCTGATTAATGAATAGAACCGCCGAATATCAATGGTTCATGGATTGGCTGGGGCACACTAACTTATCGGTGCAAAGCTTTGAGATTTAGACGAATAGATTAATGAATCTGCCATTGCCCCAACTGATTAATGAACGGAACCGTTGAATATCGGTAATTCATGGATTGGCTGGGGCACACAAACTTTTCGGTGCGAAGTATTAAAGAGATCGCTTTGGGAACACTGCACCCGTAATTAATAAATAGGGTAGGGGCTGCGTGCGCGTAGGTTCTATTTTTGTGTTCAAATTCAACAGATTTTGAAAGGGAAAAGAGCGCTGTGTCGAACTAGGCTGGACAAATTTGGATGTGAAGAAGACTATTTTTCAACAGCAGAGGGGAGGGTAGGACACTAGCTGAACTAGACTCAGATATGAATCGAGGTGGCAAACCTACGCGAATGGGAAGTAGGACCTCGGGGGAGCATGAGAGGCGTCACTTCCCAAGTCGTCGAAGTAGGTCACCCAAGAAGGAAAGGCTAAGGGAACTCCCCCCGTTTGTGAAGCGAAACCAGTGGGCCATCGCGCCCATTGAGTTTTTCGGTTTTTGTTGGGAACAAACAAATGACAGAAGTGGATTCGATTATCCGCGATCCAAACGTGGCAATCGAGTTTGCTCGACTGATTTTTCTGCTAGAAGTCCAAGAGTCGATGATCGGCCGGCCCGATTACGAAGTTTTTCGGGAGGTGTCACGACCCAAACCCGCCCTTATAGGTTTAGCATCGTAACCGGCCAGTAATCCTGGGATTGCTGAAGGCCTCTGAGACAAATTAACATCATGTTAGGGGCTAGCGGAAGCAAATAACAAATATACAACATCCATTGAGCTGTACAGACTTATATAAGACAGAAAATTTTTAAACTTTTTTTATACATATATACACATCATCTCCACTTCTTAATATATATACAGATCAGACAAAAAGGACTTAGTCCCTTTTTCAAAATACACAAGACTTGTTTAACCAAACAAGAAAACAAAACTTAAACTTTAAATCACATAATGATAATCACTTGACGTATCTGGAACCTCCTGGGAGGCACATAGGTTGGCTAACAAAAATAGATTCTAGGCAAATGCCTCTAAGCCTGGTCGCACGCCTGATCACCTACATACATAAATAATACAGTAAGCTAGAGCCCAGTGAATAATAACAGAGTAAAGGGTTTTAATGAATGAATCCGTATAGATTCAGAATTCATAATTCAGTTTCATATCAAATTCATAATTTGTGCAGATCATATACAGAAATCATAAGTCATGCGTAAGTATACATGACACATCCATAAGTGCTAACAGAGCGGAATCTGAGCAGATCTTGAACCCGTGAGGGTTACGAATGACCAATTCCATAAATGAACCTCCGGATTTGGGTAGCGAGAGAATAAACACGCCGAGCCCCATGATGGAGCCTCAGTCTGAAGCGAGTCTTGAGCAGTTAAGTTCCATGATGGAACCTCCGATCTGGGTAATAGCCAACACATATCACATGATACTAAGGATGTCATGAATACATGTTAGAAATTGGACAATCATTCATTGTCTGAGAACATAACATTTGAAAACAATTCTTATTTCATCATCTGAGAAAATAAATAGGGTTGAACATAGCTTTACTATGTTATTACTCCTGAATAGTTGTAGAAGCAAATCAGACAGATTGGACATATCAGATAAATCAGGCAGACCATGGCGCGTGACCTACACAAGCATATAACTTATACACATTGAAATACAATATTACTTCCTTGGTCAAACTTGACTCTTCTAGTCTTTTTCCATTTAAATAGTCCGAAGTTCTACTACGCTTATTCTTTCCCATTCAAATAAACCGGGTTCTTATTTCACATATTCTTTTATTACTAAGTCCTTTTCCAAATAGATTGATCTTTTACTAGGCTTCTTAAACAATTACCACTAGATCAATAATTCATTCTTTAACTAACTAATTTATGTTGATTGATAGCTTATTAATCTTTATTGAGTCATAAATCATGTCTAAAATGTTTTGGGAAGAGATGAGGATAAAAATATGAACTAAATTCAACTTTCCAAAATATGCTGAAAATGGGGTTTTCGCTCGAGCGCTACTTTGGTCGCTCAAGCAAACTATAAAATTTGAAAAACTTCTGGGAGCTCGATTTTCACGCTCAAGCGAGATTTTCCTCGCTCGAGCGGACAGTGTAAATTTTGGAATCTCCAGAATTGCAATTGAAGTTCAAATTTGATATTCAAAGCCTCAAAGCATGAATTTTTGGTACATAAAAATAGAGAACCATTGTATAATTTAGTAAACACTTTCAATTAGAAATCATTCATTCAAAATCATGCTCCAATTGTCCAAATTTAGTTTTAACTCATCTTTTTTATATCAACCCACAATTCTAAAATATAAATTAGACTTCCCAACCTCTTGAAATTTCATGATGTATGTAATACAAATAGATCCAATTTTATTATTAATAACAAAATCAACTTAACTATGAATTATACAAATCAATTCCTTAGAAATTCAACTTAACTCAATTTTTAACCAAAAACTTAATTTATAATCATGGGTGTTCTAAAATGTATCTAAATTGAATAAATTCTTAAATTACATCACATGTATGGATTAAATAAAAATCTAATTATAAAATCAAAACTTTAGGATTAATTCCAAATTTTCATAAACTTGATTTTCTTAAAAAATTTCCTTTGTCTCTTCAAAATATGAACTTGAATGGCTCAATTCCCTTAATAACTCATGTAGTACAAGAAAATGCTACAAAATCAAATTAAAAACAATTAATTTTCCAAATTAATTTCCACAATTATGAGTCTACTTAATTTATTACTTAAAACCTTATTTCTTACAAAATACATGAGACTAATTTCATAACTTTCTTAATTCATGATGCATGTAACTCATTTTATGTTTAAAACCCAATTTCATCCTAATTCTATGAATTTAATCTCAAATCTCAAGTATTATAGGATGATTCTACAAAATCAAGCCAAAGATAATTAATTTCTAACGTAACTCTCATAAACTTGACTTTAGTTCCAATTCATCATCTTCTTATCAATTTCCTTCTAATCCCATAAAATTAATTTCTAACTCTTTTTTATCCCCTTAAATTATGAAATTGAAACTATAAAACTCTTAGAAAAGCATTTGCATGTGTGAAATTATAATCAAAATCAAACCATCTACATCAAAATCTCTTCAATTCAAAATTAAGTTCAAAATGTTCATGAATTTATAATTTACCACAACTTGTTCTTCTGATATCCAAACATAAAATTAACTCTTCAAATCTCTTAAAATTTCATTGATGCATGTAAAGATGAAGTCCAAATTCATGAGGAATAACACAAATTAAACTCACTTGATAAGTTTTCTAAATTAATCTCTTAGTTCTTGACCTTAATTCTTTTCTTTTCATCATATGTAAATTACACACAATTAGATTCTATTTTTTCTTGGTTTGGGAGATAGGGGAAGATTTACTACAAGATTAGAGTTAGAAATTTTACCTAAAGATGTTGAATGATTGGACCTTGTCACAAATTCTTGAGTCTTCTTTCTTTTCTTTCCTTTTTCCTTAGTTTTCCTTAATTTTCTTCTCCATTTCCAGCAAGTATAGAAGCTGATTGAACTCTCTTATATTTCACTCTCTCTCTCTCTCTCTTTCGGTGCTTTCTCTTTCTTTCTTTTACAAAATGTTTTTGAGCCGCCAAATGAATATTCAAGAATTCACTAACACACATACACAAACACACCCTACACCTCTTGGTAACTCACAAGCACACGTGCACACCTCTTTGAAGTCCAACTCAACACTTACATGCACACACATCCACTAATTAGCACCCTTAGTTTTAGATTCCTTCATAAATTAATTTATGTTTAGGATCAATTTAATTAAGCATCACTTAATCTTAATAAGTCTTAATCAACACATAATTAAATTAATTATAACAAATAATAAATCTCTCATAATTTAATTAATCTATTTGACTTCCATTAGAGTCTAATTAAATATATTTAAATTTATCAGTTCAAATCAGATTTTTAATCAATATCCCAAAAGGCTCAAATTATTAAATTAAACTCATTTCCATCCTCAATTTTGGTTTCTTAGATCATTTAATCCTTCAATTTCTGATCAGACTCAAAATTTCCGTCAATTAAATTACATATTCAAATTAGACACCCCATAAATAAATTTAATTCCTAATAATTACAATTCTCAATCTTCATAATTTAATTAACTTGATTAACTCCAATTAGGATCTAATTAATCGAATCTCAATTTTACTAAACTGAAATGAATATTTAATTAAACTTCCAAATGGGTCCATAATTAAGATTAAATTGATTCAACTTCTTAACTTCACTTCCTTAAGCCATTTGGACCCTCAATTTCTAATTCCAAAAGAAATCTTTAATAGAATCATATATGAGTCAGATCCCACAACCCTCATAAATCCCAAATTAAATTATAATACTCGGCAATTAAATTTCAAATCCTCTTAATTAATCAAGTACTAATCATTATACGTGATGGAATTAGATTCTGAGAAGGGCATCCATGGAGCGGTAAAGTGGCTATATACCTCCTATGAAATCAGCATGCGTCTTCATGCCGCGCGAAGAAAGATAGAGCAGAAAGACGGTCGCATTCGGAGCTTGGAAGCTCGCATAGAGAAAGCCGAGAATGAGTTGAAGAAAGCTAAAACTTCCAAAACTCGGTCGGCAAGTCAAGTGAAGCCGATTGTCGCGAAAACACTAAACCAGTGGCTTTTGGATCATGCGATTGCCGACCGAGAAACGGCGAGCATGTTCGCCATAGAAACTGCGAAGACGAAGTCCTAGGAAAAAGGCTTTTTCGACGGCCGAAAAATTGGAATAGAAGGCGAGGAAAAGCTAGCGAGGAAGCTTTGTCGATCGAAAATCGTAGATTTAAGCATAGATGGATCAAGGCTCTAGGCGCATAGCGTTGTCACCTTTATATTAGAGTTACAATTTGTCCTTCAAGACTTTCGGCAGAAGACCGGCGATGAAGATGGTCTTTGAATAAAATTTATTGAACACATTGTTCTGTTTTGACGCAATTCATGTATTTACGGTCTATTTAACAAAACATTTTATTTTGAATGTTTGTATATTGTTTCAATGAATGTTTGTAGATTAATTCATGACCATCATCTATTACTTTATGTCAATCGCATACTAATCCATAACTTTCAATTTGCCAAATGTGGTCTGTCCAAACTCGGAGTCTTTATGCTGGCCAATCATGATATTCCACGAAAGGGCACTTCGAATTCGAAGGCTTATTCGGCCCAAATGTGTCATTCACTGATGGGGCTTCGAATTTGGAGGCTTTGTGTCTTGGCCAATCGTGATATCCACGAAGGGCGCTCCGAATTCGGAGGCTTATTCGGCCCAAATGTGTCATTCATGGATGGGGCTTCGAATTCGGAGGCTTTGTGTCTTGGCCAATCGTGATATCTACGAAGGGCGCTCTGAATTCAGAGGCTTATTTGGCCCAAACGTGTCATTCACGGATAGGGCTTCGAATTCGGAGGCTTATTCAGCCCAAATGTGTCATTCATAGATGGGGCTCTAGATTCGGAGGCTTTGTGTCATAGCTAATCGTGATATTCACGAAGGGCGCTCCGAATTTGAAGGCTTATCTGGCCCAAATGTGTCATTCACGAATGGGGCTCCGAATTCTGAGGCTTTTTGGTTCCAAACCAATATTCACAAAACAAGAAGGAAAAAGCATTGCATTACGAAAATGAAAGATGTATACAGCGAAAATTCAAAATAAGTTATCATGCCGTACAAGTTGAATTAATGATAAAATTTACGCAAATGTGTGGAATTCTAGGGTGCGACAAACTTCTCCCAAACATGCCTTTGAGCCGATATGCCCCTGTTTCGGCAATTAATTCAACCTGATAGGGGTCGTCCCAGTTGGGACCTAACTTGCCGTCAACGGGATTTCTAGTAGTGGGAAGCACTTTCTTGAGGACCAATTCTCCAGGTGTATAACGACGCAGCTGTACGTGTTGATTATATGATTTAGCGAGCTGTTACTGATACCGCGTGTAGACACCCCATTTTTGACCGTCCTCAAGACTTGGATGTCACCGCTTGAACACCTGGTGATTATCCATGTTCGTGTTCGTTTGGAGTTCCCGGAGTTCTCGGCTACGCGCCTTGCCTCAGGACCTCCGAACTCGATCGTTTTGTGTCTGGTTTTGCACCAAACACTTGTGCTTTGCCTTGGAGGGGCAGGGAATACCTTGTGAGGCATCCCCACACACCACCGGTTGTGGCTAGAGGCCACCGGCTGGCTGTAGTTGCCACCGGCACTATTTTGTGCCGGTCGGCATTATTTAGTGCCGGTCGGCACTATTTTTGGCAAAATGACCATTTTGCCCTACCAACTATTGTACAGCTGCTTTATGAGATATTTTTAGACAGCTGTATCACCTTTTGCTCCCCTCCATACACGTGTATGGAGGGATGAGCCTTTAGTTGGCTTTGCTTGTAAGCTTTGCTTGCCTATAAGAGAAAGGCTTCTCCTCTTGGCTCAAGGTTAGAATTTTGGAGGGCAAAACCAGAGCTTATACATATATTTCTCTGATATACATCCATATATATCTATATCTCCTCTCTCTCTCTCTTGTGTGTGTGTTTTTGGACCAAAAGTGTGATTTCACCTTACTTTTGCACCATTACACACACTACTACACCTTAATCCGAGATTGGGAGGCTTGGAGGTTTGTTTTGTATGATCTTGGGTGGTTTTGATCACTAAAGAGGGCTGGACCTTTTGTTCTTCAAAGGATCTTCAAGGGTAAGAACATCACTTTAGTTTCCCCATTCTTGCAACTAGTTTCTACCCCTCTTGTCTTGTGTTTTGAGCTTTGTGTTTAACATAAGAAAACCTTTTTTACTTGCTCAAGAACATTCATTAAGGTCACTTTTGTATTTGAGTGAAGCCTCACTCTTTTAGGCCTTGTTTTGGTCCTTTTGTGCCCTTTTTTTGAGCATTGTCTAACCGGTGTTTTGGTCTTCTCACCTGAAAACCGGTGGGTTTCAGTGGTGAAGGAGGTGTTTTGAAGTCTCATGTAGGGAGGATACCTCTCCCTTTGTCCATCTTTGGCTTTCATTCTTGGCTCATGAGGAAGCATGTGTGTATGTTTGCATTTGGCTTCATTTCAGAACTTTTTGGGGTGTTTTAAGTCATGTTATACCTCTGTCTAAGGTTGGTTTCGTGGCCCGTAACTTACTTCCCCTCCCTGCTTTGTAATGTTCCATTTTACTTAGAGACAGGCCATGTGTTTAGCCTCATGTATCTCCATGTTCTGAGCTTAGCATCTTGGAGATGTTGGTCTTGATCTGCCAAGTTTTAGGGTGTGGGCCTTGATTTTGCCATGTATAGTGTGCTTGACATGGTTGTTTTGTATTCTAGGCTTGTAAGCCTCATGCATTTCGGTTCCTAGCATGTTCAACATTGATCATCCTCATGATTTGGCATCATTTGTGACCCTATTTCAGTCCATAAATCATGTGTGTATGTTTACATATGTGACCATTTTCATGCTTCAAGGGTGACCCCTTTATGGCTAGGAATTGGCATTGTGTATGCTTGCATGATTAATACATTTTGGGGCTGCCATATGTGGGTTTTGGGTGTGATTTTGCATGATAGAAGTCTTTTTGTGGTTGTTAGATGCATGCCATGAGTGGTGTTGATAATGGAAGCAAGGTACTCTCTTTGGTGTCCTTGGCTTTGGGTCTATTGCCTTGCATGCTTGCATGAGTTTTGGTCATCATTTTGGGCATGTTTTGCCACTGTTTTAGGGAGGTTTGAGGGCTGTCCCATTGTAGCTTAGTCTACCATTGTATGTTTAGTATATGTGTGTTGCATGCTTAGTCAACATGGTCTTGACATAAGACAATCCTATTGCCTTAGGTGTTTATGTTTGTATCACACTTTGCATTGTGCATGCTTAGTATTGTATACTTCCCATGATGTGTTACATAGCATTTGGCATGCCTTACACTTTTGTGTCATGTTGCATTGTTGATGCACGTTTGCATGGATTGCATTTCATTACTTGGTTTGGGGTGTCAAACCAAGTGTGGGAAATGAGGGGTGTTTGTACTCAAAGTGACAAAACATACCTCAATTCCCATGTCACTAAAACCCTTGACTTTGGCATGATAGGGACTTAGTTATCATTGTTGAGTTGCATGCATTTTTACATTGAAATGCAACCTTGGTATCTTAGGCTATCATGCACCAAGGTGCACAATTGATAACCCTAGAACCAAACCATGTTTCCTTGAGTCCCATTCATGATAGGAAGCATTGGCCATGCATAAATATGCTCAAAAATCCAATACCATGCCTTTGTTGACATTCTTTGTCAAACCGTCTTCTTGAGAATTTGTGCCGGCCGGCAGAAAGAGTGCCGAGCCTTTGTATTTACGCCGATAAACTATTTTGCAACGGTGGCACCACAAGTAGCAGGTGGTAATTTCCTCGACACGCGACACTCGATAGAACACAAGGAAGGTTTCACAGGACTTTGGTATTTTTTTGGAAAGACGGAGATGAAAAAGCAATTGGGTGGCACGGTGTAGGCTTTTAAGCAAATCGCAGCGAGCATGCATCATTCAGCGCATCATCCGAGGAGAGCCCTTTCTTTATTTACTTGATTTAATTTTTTTAATTAGAATTTTGTAATAATTTATTCATTTATTCTTTGATTTGTATTATTCTTTTGGTCCCTCCGAGTGAGGGCGCATTTGTAATAAGTGTGTGTGAGTGGGTGTATGTCTTCCAACCCCCATTTCTTTCTACCCTTTTATTTACCTGCTTATGATGGTAGATTAGGGCACATCTAAATTAGCATACCTTATGCAACGCATGCGTGCATTCATGCATTTGTTTACATACATCGGGCTCGGCACATCATGCAAACTGCATCGTACTTTCAATTCCAAATTGAATACGTGATAGTTGTTGCATCTCATGTGCCATGTTTAGGGTTAGCCGAGCCTGTTTAGATTATACTCCTGTATGCGATGCATTAGCCATTTAACATGAACTAGGTCATGCATGTTTGCTAACCGGGTTATTGTTTTTTTTGGCACGGAGTACGATGTAAGTTTTTTACGCTTTAGCATACCACATGCGTGTGAATGTTGCCATGATAGTATGCTTACCATGCGGCTAAGTGCTTATGTGTTATAAACTGTTTGAATGCCTGTGGGTGGAGGTTGGGTTGCTTGAGTTGGAGAACTCATTGAAATCCGTGTTTTAGCCTACTTGTGAGTAGCAAATTCCAAAGCATTTTCAAAGCGAGCGGATATGCAATGTTTATTTCCAAATTAGGCGATCTAGTCTATACTTGTTTCTCTTGCGCATAACATAGTAATTCTAGGTTAATAATTGGAACAAGAGCATGTAATGTTTTCAAAAGCGGATATCACGGTTAGTAGAGGCGGTCTTGGACCGGCGAAAGGAATGCTCATAAATGACCTTCCCGATCGTACCCAAGCTCGAGCCAAGACCACTTTGGTGATAGCGGACCACGTGGCCTTGACACCGAGTCGGGGTTTCCTAAATTTCCCATTTAAAATATTTAGGTGGCGACTCATGTCTGCAAAGCGATCCATGTTTGGCACTACTTTTCAAAATCTGTTTTTCTTCAAAACGATTTGCCGGATTTGGACTCTTTGGTTCAGATTTAGAACCGACATAAATCGAGTCCGAACTGTAGTGACCCCAATATGAACGGAACGGGACTTAACCCTCCCGGATGTGTTCGGGGACGTCTACACCGCGCCATAGAAGCAAGGGCACGGTCTTGGCGTTTTCCAATCAGAGTCAAGTCCAAGGCCAACATCATGTCATTACGGCCCAAGTAAAAAACCTTCGATTTCAGAGTATGTAGGCCGATCTCTAGGGGGATGATTGCCTGGGTTCCAAAGCATAGAGCGAACAATGTTTCCTCAGTGGATCGCCTTGGAGTAGTGCGATGAGCCACAGCACACTAGGCAGCTCTTCAACCCATCTTAGCTTTCTCCAACCTTTTCTTGATGCCGTCCAGAATGACTTTGTTGGAGGCCTCCGCTTGACCATTGCTTTGTGGATAGGCCAGCGAGGAAAAGTAAGGTTAAATACCATATGTGTTTGCATAATTATCGGTAGACACCACAATCAAACTAGGTGCCATTATCTGAAACAAGTGCTCATGGTATGCTGAATCGCGTTATGATGTTTTTTTATACGAAACGCTTAATGTCAGTATCTCAAATATGTGTCAGTGCCTCCGCTTCGACCCATTTTGTGAAATAATCTGTCGCGACAATCAAGAATCGCTTGTTTCTTGGAGCCCGTGGCAATGGTCCGACGATATGAAGTCCCCATTGAGCGAATGGCCAAGGGCTGGTGATAGAGTTTAACTTCTCGGTAGGCAAATGAGTTAAAAGGGATAATTTCTGGCATTGTTCACATTTCTTGACATAACACTTGGCATCTGTTCGCATGGACGGCCAATAGTACCCCTGTGTTATGGCTCGATGGGCCAAAGAACGCCCGCCAGAATGGGCACCACAGCTACCTTCATATATTTCAGTCAAGAGTTCATCAGCTTTATTCGGGTGAACACATTCTAGGTATAGCCCAGAAAGAGACTTTTTGTAGAGCTTTTCTTGCGAATCCAAGTAGTATCTGTCACGACCCAAACCCGCCCCTATGGGTTTAAGCACAGAATGCCAAGAATCCGAGATGCAAGGCCCTCTTGAGCGATGTCTGATCTGAGGGCTTGGCGGAAGCCAAAACAGTAAATAAACAATGTCTAATGAGTTGTAACAGTCTGTATGCCAAAAAGATTTTTCATAGATTTGTACAAAACAGTATACAAAACATTTACAAACATTCAGAACAGGGATCAAGTCCCCATTAACCAGTACAGTGCAGTCTATACAGTAAACAAAACAGTACAGGAGGGGGAACACTAAACACCCCTAGCCTTAGCTTGGCAGGCTCGAAACCTCGCAGTGAGGCACATAGGTTGGCTTGACAAAACTAGAAATACCCCGACGCTTCTAGCATTGGTCCGGTGCCTGTACACCTACATATATATATGAGCAGTAAGCTAAAGCCTAGTGAATGACATAATGCGTAAAGAGGTTTAGAATGAATGTCCTTACAGTAATGAAAACAATTCATTAAATCAGTATTTTAGTCTTTCAGTCAATCAGTCATATGTGGTACATTCATTAGCATAACAGTACAGTAAGCAGTAGGTCTTAAAGACCGAACAATAATGATGGCCATCAATCGATGTGATAGTGGTCCCACGAGGCAAGCGAGAGATCTCTATATGATAACGATATGAGGGTGCTAATGATGCCTGATGATTTAGAATATAGGACATACATTCATTCAATAAAGAATATCGATTCGATAGCAGCAGTTCGATTCATTATTGAGAAGATAATCATTTTGAACATATCTTTACACAATTGTTACTCACGAGTTCTAGGCTCTGATGAACTAGGCGTCTCCTCAAAATGCCAACCCTATCTGATTATGATTGAACACACACTAAGCTATACAGTTGGGAAAGATAACAACTTAATCCCTAAATGGTGTGTTCTACATCTATATCCTCTTTAAGATGCCTTAAACTAGGCCTAAGAATGCCTAGGATGGGATGAGGATGCAAAGATGCACTTAGAAAACACTTTACAAAATTTCTAAAGCAGGGTCTCGCTCGGCGAGATTCCTCCTTCGCTCGAGCGGACATGCAGACAAAGGAGCTCCGCTCGAGCGTAGATTTCGTCGCTCGAGCGGACTGCGTGCTACATTAAAAATACTGGATGCTCAAGATTTACGCTCGATGCTCGCTCGAGCATAAGACACAGCTCTTCGCTCGAGCGTAGGTCCCTTCGCTCGAGCGTACGCCTGCGCGCACCAAGATTCTGAGAGCTTGAAATTTATGCTTAAGCCACCATTCCGTCGCTCGAGCGTAGCTCAGAGTAAATGGTGGTCGCTCGAGCGTAGAATCCTTCGCTCGAACAGAGAAGCCAAATTCTGGAATTTCTAGATTTGCCTTCCAAGCTCAAACCAAGCATTCCTAAGCTCAAAACTCGACCTCTTGGGCCCAAATTCTGGAAAACACATCTAAACTCAATATACAACAAGTTTCAAAGCTCAATTCGTGAATTTAAAGCCCAAGGGTGAGTCAATTAAATCCAAATTTCAAACCCATTTTCATGAACATGAAAAACATGCAAACATGCATGAATTCAAATCATTTCAAAGCTTTAATGCTAACTCAAATGAGCTCAAATCTTTCAAAAACATGATGACAACATGAATTACAACAATATTATGAACATGCATGTGAGGAATGATGAATTACAACCTCAAAACTTATCAATATGCACATGCATGCAACAATTGAGCTCTAATTCAACATTATTAGACTAGAACATGCCTTAGCTCTTTAATTTAGCATGAACCCCGCAAGAATGAAGTCAAATGCAAGTTCAAGAAGGTAAGGCTCTACCTCAAGTCTTGAATTAAAGGTCTAGGAGCTCAATCTTGGAACACTCTCTCCAATTCCTTTAATTTCCAACCCAACTCTTATGAACTCAAGATGAAACACTCACTTCTCTCACTCTCTCCCTCTTGGACGGCAAAAACAAGGGACTTGGCTGATGAATGTTCTGTATTGAGTGCAATAAGGCTCTACAATAATAATAAACAAAGGCCCCACTAGATGGCATTATGGTAAATAAGTCCATATCTTGTGTTTTATCGCTATTAATCTAATTTAATCATACTAAATTAATTTTCAGGTAATTACACCATAAAATTACATAAATTATGATGATCACAAAACACTAATCGATTTCGGGTTTGGCCGCCGATAAGGCCTTCAATTTACAGTTTAAACATATAAACATGAACAGATCAATTAACAATCAACAGATAGAAAATGCATTTAAACAAATCTGATCAATCAATGGGTTTGATTTGATCGATCGTTCATTATTTCGATTACTTGGTTATTAGTCTGTCGGTCTCGGTTTAGCCATAATCGGTAATTAATCGATGTCGGTGTGAGGGTCATTCTGATCGTAGGGCTTTGTTTTACTTAATTTGTGCTTCTTTCTTATCCATCAGCAGCTGCTCAAAGGATAAGAATACAGCGATAGGGTCCATCCAACTTGGGCCTGGTTCAATGATGTTGATCTGAACTGATTTAGAAGAGGCAATGCTCAGCTCAGGGATGAATCCTACTTCAATTGTTCATTTAATTTCTGAGTTGATGGTAGAGGCTAGGAAAACCGAGGCATCCACATCCGTGTTCTGATCTTGGGGTTTTTGATTCAACTCATGATGATCGAATTTTGTGAGAAAAGAATTCATCGTTTTCATGTAGGCTGCCATGCTGTCATTTTTGGCTGCATATTTCCCCTTTAACTGGTTGATGACTAGTTTCGAGTCACAGAAAATAAGCAGACGCTACACACTTAAGTGAAATGCATTTCGTAGGCAGGTTAACAATGTTTCGTATTCTGCCTCATTGTTTGATGCATCGAAGCCAAGTTTGATAGCTTGCTCAATTATTTTCCTTTCGGGGGTCATGATTACTATGCCTGCCCAACTGTCACGTTGGTTAGATGACCCGTCACAGTACATCTACAAAATATCTCCAACATATATTCTCTAGTTGGGCTTAGGTTGTACTTGATCACACTTAAAGTCGGCGAGGGATCCCGTGAATTCGATTACAAAGTCGGCGAGCACTTGTCCCTTGATGGAAGTTCTGGGAAAAAATTGGATATCATCTTGGTAGAGTTCGAGCTCATTTCAAACGCGCCCGATGTTTCCGCTACAGTCTTGTGGGAAGGGGTAGTTCGTTAGTACCCTAATAGTATGCCCCTGAAAGTAATGCATCAATTTTCTTGCAGCCATGACAAGAGCGAGGATGAGCTTTTCCAATGGAAGATAACGTGTTTTGGCATTAGCCATTGCTTTACTCACATAGTAAACTGGTCGTTGTTCCCCAAGTTCCTCCCTTAATAGCACGATGCTGATCGCCCGATTAGATACCAACAAATACAAAATGAGCGGATCACCTGCAGAAGGTGTTGCCAAGAGTGGTATTGATTGGAGATAAATCTTTAAGCCGTCCAAAGCAGCCTGGAATTCGAGGGTCCATTCAAAAGCTTTACCTTGCCGAAATGTGTGAAAGAATTGTCGGCAGCGATCGGTGAAACGGCTAAAAAACCTGTTGAGGGTGGCAGCCATTCCTATAAGCTTCTGAACCTCTTTGACCGACTGAGGAGAGCTAAGTTCTAGAATTGCTGAGATTTGTCTCAGGTTGGCTTCGATTTCGTAGTGGTTAACGATGCAGCCAAGGAATTTGCCAGATCCGATGCCGAATGCGTATTTCGAGGCATTTAGTTTCATTTTATACTTTCGAAGAATACAGAATGTCTCTGCTAAATTAGCTAGATGAATATGTTCTTCCTTGGATTTGACAACCATATCGTCGATGTATACTTCCATGGTATGGCCGAGTTGTTCCTTGAACATGGCAGTCACTAGTCTTTGGTAGTTACCACTGCATTCTTTAGCCCGAAAGACATGACCTTGTAGTAATAGGTTCCTCTTGGACTGAGGAATGCGGTTTTTTCTTCGTCCTCTGGATGCATGGCAATTTTATGGTAGCCTCTGTAGGTGTCCAAGAAGTTTATACGTTGGTGATGTGTCGTTGCATCTACGAGTTGGTCTATTCTGGGAAGAGAAAAACAGTCATTGGGACAAACTTTGTTCAAGTCCGTGAAATTCACACAAACACGCCAAGATCCATTCTTCTTCTTTACAACCACCGTATTGGATAGCCATGTAAGATAGGTTACTTCACAAATGGCCCTGGTATCAAGTAATCGGTCAACTTCTTTAATAATGGCCAAAGTGTGCTCCGTGGCTGACTGCCGACTTTTCTGAATAATTGGCTTACATTTTAGATCAACGTTTAAGCAGTGCTGGGCCACAAATGGATCCACCCCTGGCATCTCATATGGTGAACATGCAAACACGTCGAGGTTGCCGAGTAAGAAGGATACAAGCTCTTGCCTTTCAACTTCGTTTAGGGAAACGTCGATCATGAAGAACTTATTAGAATTCCTGTTAATTTCGACCCGATCCAGGGCTTTGGTTGCCTTTTTCACTCAGGGTCTTCCCAATATCCTCAAGGCTCTCCCGATCCGATACCTCAATTGAATTTATTTCTAACTCTTTTGGTTTCTTTACAGCAATAAGGTAGCATGCCTGTGCCGATTTTTGAGAACCTCGAATTTATTCGATACCGTACTCAGTCGGGAAACAAAAAAGTTGATGATAGGCGCTCGGCACGGCTTGCATGGTATGTAACCAAGTTCTTCCCATTATAAGATTGTATGGCGAAGGAAGTTTGACAACCAGAAATTCTACATCTACTGATCTAGTGCCCGCTCGAACTGGTAGTGTGATTTTTTCCAAAGGATACTCAGGGTTAGCATTGAAGCCGAATAGTAGATAATTGACCGGAGACAGATGCGAGTCAGTAAAGTCGAGTTTAACAAAAGTTTTGTAATACATTACTTCTGAAGTACTTCCTTGATCAATGAGAACACGTTCAAAGGTAAATTTGTTCACGCATAGCTCGATGACGAGGGGATCAATGTGGGGGAGAGTAACTCCAACTAAGTCAGTGTCATCGAAACTAATCCGCCCAGTTTCATGGGGCCGCTTCGCTGGCGTAATTGACCTATGTAGGCTAGACTGCAACTGAATTGTATGCACCTCGGACGATGTTAGTAAGCTGTATATCATATGAATTACACCAAGTGGAGGCGAATCTGGCCGTAAGGCTACTGTATTTGATAAATTATTCTTTTGGATATGTTGCGTGAGCCGGCCGTCTTGCACAAACTTTTCTAGATGATCCTTTAGTGCATAACAACCGTCGGTGTCATGACCGTGGTCTTTGTGATACTCACACCATTTATCTCGTCTTCTAGTATCGGGAGCTCCCATCATCTTGGGCAGTCACTTAAAGTACAGAAGGTGTTGAACTTTTGATAGAATCTTACTGATCGGCTTTGTTAACTCCGTGTGTTTCTTATCTCCTTGTGCGCCTGCTATCCAATTGATATTGTTCATTCGCTTGATGTGAACATTGGTCATTTTATCGGCACGAGTCACGCCTTTTGTCTCGTTTGGCCCGATTTCGCAGTTTGGGGCTCCTTGATAGCACGACGCTTATCGACTAGACGATTCCAAGCGGAGTCATCTTATTAGCTTTCTGCTCACTTTGACCAGCAGGGCATCATCTTCCACTTTGCAATATTCTTTGACTTTCTTCATTGAAGTGTCATCACTTGTTTATAATGACAAATATGATCGGTGGGGTATGATTTTCTGTCGTACAGGGTGAACGGTGGTGCTTTGAACTTCTTGGGTAGCACTGCCTTTGTTATTTGTCATACAAAAGGGTTGTACTTATCTTCCTCATCCGAATTGTCACTCTTCTCCCGCTTGTGCCAGACATACGGACTTCCTTCAGATGAGCTGAATACGTCAACTCGTCCTTTCTTTCTGAGTTCCGGGGACGGTGAGTCAGAATTACAATCACTATCACTATCCTTCTTTCTTGAAGGTCGACCCCAGTCTTGGCACACGACCTGTTGGGATTTTGCCACCTCCAAGGCCAAATCCTGGTGCAGGCGTTCATTCTCAACCATCATATTCTCCAGCCGCTATTCATTTTGCTTTGCTTGATCCATTATCGTCTGCATTGTTTCATGCACTAATGTCGATGATGAGGCCTGGGCTACTGAATCGAAGTTCAAGGCCCGTCGTGCGGTGATATTCTCCGGTCCAAGCATGTTTCTCGGAGTGACGTCGTCTCTTGGCGTAATTTCGTCAGCGACTACTAGAGGATCTTCTGTTATGCCCGCCATGGATGTGCTTGAGTATTTCCACAGATAGCGCCAATTGTGGAGATGTGGTTTGGAAATACTCTTTGATCCTGTAGGATGTTCCTGATCCTCAGATTGCCACATAAAAAGGATGAATACTCCAATTGGTGGTGTCAGAATTAGCACTCTGACGGACAAGTTAGTATATGCTCTCCAGCTTACTTCTATATCAAGTTTTTACTTAATCTATTCTCACATACCTCTCTGTAGTTGATAGTGCTCTATTTATATTCGCCTTTGGGCCCTAGGGTCAGGCCCACTCTTAATCCTTCGAATGATTACTTATTCGGCCTTTCGACCGTGTGCCAGTATATACTTGGCTTATAATAGAGCCGAATTGCCTTTGGCCTGTTCAAATTGGTTTTCCTTAGTATAACTTATATTCGGCTCCCATAATCTCTTATGACCATGGCATAGAGTAGGGTTCATCATTCACCAGGCTGACACTATTTAATAAAAGGTTTTGTGTTTTTAAATTTGTCTAACTCAAATATTGGGTTTATATAATTATCCTAAGCCTAGCCCTAATATAAATTATATATAATTCCTAAACCCGTCTGTAGACGTCCCCGAACGCATCCCGGGAAAAGGGAGTGCGAGTCCCTCCCGTTTTGGTTCGATATTGGGTCACTACAGTTCGAAGGACTCAAATGTCACGGTTCTTAATCTTGAACCAAAGAGTCCAAATCCGGCAAATCGTTTTGAGAAAACAGATTTTTTTTGAAAGAAGTGCCAAACATGGATCGCCCGGAATCTGAGAGTCGCCACCTAAATATTTTAAAATGGGAAATTTAGGAAACCACGACTCGGTGCCAAAGGCCACGTCCGTCATCACCAAAGTTGCCTCGGCTCGGGAACTTAGATGCGACGATTGGAAGGTCGCCGTGAGCACCTGCTTTCGTCAAATCAAAGACCGGCCTCTACTAACCATGATATCTGATTTTGAAAATATTGTGAGTTCTTATTCCGGTTATTAGCCTAGGTTACTGTGTGATGTGCACAGCATACAAGTATAGACTGAATCGCCTGAATTGGAACAAAACATTTCATGTTTGTTTGTTTGAAAATGGTTTGATGGTGCTACCCGCAGGTAGGCTAAGATGCGGATTTGCCACCCTCAGGTGGGCTTAGAAAAACGTGATTTTGCCACTATCTAGTGGGCTTAAAACAAGCATTTGATGAATTGTTCCAATTCAAGTAACTCAACCTCCACCCACAGGCATTCAAGGCAGTTATATCACATAAGCATCTAGCCTCATGGTAAGCATGCTATCATGGCAGTCACTCACACGCATGCAAGGATGCTAAAGCGTAAAACTCACCGAGTACTTCAAGCCAAAACAGACAACCGATTAGAAATCATGCATGATCCTAAGTATACTGTAATGCCTAATGCGACACATGCAAAGATGCAAACTGTAGTAGGCTCGGCTATTCTAAACATGGCATATGAAATGCTACAATTATCACGTACTCAACTTTGGAATTGAAATACAAATGCAGTTTGTATGATGCGCCGAGCCCGGTGCGTGCAAAACAGATGAATGATGCAAACATGCTGTCATACTGTATGCTAATTGAAATATGCCCTATATCTAACCATCATAAGCAGGTAAATAAAAGGGAAGAAAGACGTGGGGTTGGAAGACATACATCACACTCACCCACACTTATTACAATTATGCCCTCGCGCAGAGGGTCCGAATAAATAATACAGTCCGAATAAAAGAATAATACAGTCCGAAATATAAATATACAAATTCCTAATTAATTATCAAATTAAATAAGAAAGCTGTAAAATTGGCGTGCAAGCTAGAAATCGCCTTGACTACCTTCAGGATAATGAAATGATGCATGTTGAACGCCTTACGGAAATCCTTTGGGATGCCCCAATTAGCCTCTGTTTACAATGTTTCTCGAAATCGTGCTAGACTCAGGAAAGTTCTTGATTCTTCATTTTCTTTGCAGAGAGGAGAGAGGCATAGCAATGTATTTCACAAATATATGTATGCCTCGATCCTCGTGCCACCAATCACATATATCGATGCATGATGGTAGAGAGTCGGATTGCACAACTCAATATGGGGTGAATGCAGATGAATGCAACAACAAACCAAACTCCATCATGGGTAATCCGATTATCGGCGACTTGGGAATTGAGACCCGTTAAGTCACCGAAATGCAGGCAGCGCCTCGTTCCGTGCAGACTAACTCCTATCCCGAACACGATGCAATATGCATGATATGCATGAAATGCAGCTAATATGCAATCCTAACATACACAATGCTATGGAATGAGATGTCTCGAAATACGTGCACACGGGCACGCAAATCGAGGAAGTGATCCTAAGGCATAAAATGACATACGCAATGCAAATTGGACTTACACTAACACGAGTGGACCTCAGCCACACTCACATAAGAGGCCGTCGGATAAAAGAAAGTACCTCGAAATGCGTGCATACGGGCACGCAAACCGAGGCAATGGCATAAAGGCATGAAAAGGCTTGAAATATGATATACAATGAGACTAAAAAAAGAGATGTCTCGAAATGCGTGCCCATGGGCACGCAAACTGAAAAAATGGCATACGGGATGCAATAGGACTAAAATGACGTACAGAATGCAAAATGGACTTATACTAACATGAGTGAGCCTCAACCACACTCACGTAAGAGACCGATAGATAAAAATGAGATGCCTCAAAATGCGTGCATACGGGGCACGTAAACCGAGGCAATGGCATAAAGGCATAAAGGCATGAAATGGCATACACAATGCAAATTGGGCTTACACTAACATGAGAGGGCCTCAGCCACACTCACACAAGAGGCCAATAGATAAAAATGAAGTGCCTCGAAATGCGTGCACACGGGCACGCAAACCGAGGCAATGGCCCTAAGACATGAAATGACATGGAAAATGATATGAAAACATGCAAATGGAATTTCAGCACTCACAAATGATGCAAAACAGTCCCGAATGGTGGGGAAATGACACCAAATGCACGGAATGGTCCCGAAATGCGATATTAAGCACCCGAAATGGCCTACAGCCATACTAAACATGCATAATTGGTACATGAAATGCAAAACAGTAGCAAGGCAGCCCCAAAATAGCATTTTTTACAGTACAAAACATGGTGAAATAGTAAGCATAGGTAGGACAACAATGGCATACAAAAATGGCTCCACAAGGGAGGCTATGAAGCAAGTGATACATGCAATGCCCAAACAGCAAAATACCCTTCTACAACACTGAAGAGGGACTAAAAATATGAACATTTACAGTAGAAGACATCCCCTAAATCAGTATGAAAACATGCTAAAAATGCCATGCAAGAACTAGGATACATAAGGCTA
This sequence comes from Camellia lanceoleosa, assembly GCA_025200525.1. Taxonomy (NCBI): domain Eukaryota; kingdom Viridiplantae; phylum Streptophyta; class Magnoliopsida; order Ericales; family Theaceae; genus Camellia; species Camellia lanceoleosa. Next base: position 195,144,599 of record CM045758.1, on the reverse strand, counting down.
TAACATGAGGTACCCCAAAAATTTATCAAACCAGCAAAGACCCTTAATGAAATATGACAAGAAGGCCAAAATATGGATATTTTCAGTACTGATCATGGCCGAAAACAGAAGCTAGATAGGCCTAAAAGGCATGCAAAAATGGGGGGCCAAAGAGAGATATAAAGACAAGCACAACATGGAGACCCCCAACAAGGTTTATCCCTTCTACAATGTTGTAGAGGGATACAAAATAAGCTTACTCACAGTTCATGACATGCTCCAAAACAGACTACATGTAGGTCAAACAAATCATGCAAATTTACGGTAAATATGAGAGATTATGAAGCAAGTGCATGATAGAGAGGCCAAAAATGGTTGAGCCCTTCTTAAATATTGAATAGGGGCTCAAAATAGGCCCACTCATAGTTTACATTATGCTCTAAAACAAATCACTCATAGGCTAGAAATAGCATGCAAAATATTGACATACAAGATGATATTGAAGCAAGTGCATCATAGAGGGCTCAAACAGGGTTGAGCCCTTGAACAAACATGGAGAATAGCTCAAAATAGATCTAGTTTCAGTTTAGGTCGGAGCTCAAAACAATAAGAAAATAGGCTTGAGAAATGAAGCAAGAAAATGCTACAAAAGAGGGAAATGGAGACTTACCCTTGAAGACAAGTCTTGGTTGCCTTTTGCTTGAAGAATGGGAGCCTCTTAGCTGCTGGAAAGCTCTCCTAGCTACTGGAATGGAGTTTTGATGGTAGAGCTTGAAGATGATGAAGAAATGGCACCAAAACTTGAGAATTTGAGAGAGATGGAGAGAGATATGCTTCAACCAATTTTTCTAACCCTAGGGACAGAGCTGGGAGGCTCTTTATATGGACAAAAGAAGGGGTGTAAAAGTGGAGGGAAATGCACCCAAGCTTTCCCTCCCAAAATATCCAGGATCTGAGATATTTTGGGGAAGCAATTTATCTGTAAAGTATGCACTGAGGGGAGCATGGCCGGCTAGCTACTTTTACTGGAGGTGGCCGACCGGCCACCCCCCATAGCCGGCTGGCCAAGGGCAAAAATAAAAAGTGAGAATTTCTGGCCGGCCACCAAAGGTTGGTGTCCTCCCAAGTGTGTACAACAAGGCCCTATGGTTGGAATCTGGCAACTCTGAAACAGGAGAGACAACAAGCCACCTTTAGAAGGGGTTCAAAAGGGTCAATGAGAGTTACTGGCCGGCCATGTGTTTTTAGGGTCCTCCCATGTGTGTACAACACAAATATGTGATTTTGGCTCGAAGAAAATGGCCCTAGGGTGTTCAACATTAGCTCGGAAGTGAGAAAAAACGAGCCCCCAGGGGCGCATGAGCGGATAAGCAGTTCTTTGGGAAAATTGCTGGCCTCCCTCCGGTGACCTTCCTTATGATAAAATAGAGGTACTGCCAAAATGAACAAAACCGATGCAAAACGAAAGCTCGGGGCCAAAACACGCATTTGGGGTCTGGCAAGGCCGTTAAGCAAAGTGGTGTTTGGGCTGCAGTGGGTATCTAAGACCCAGTGTCCCTCAAAGGGAGTAAATGAGATGCATGCGAACCGGAGGAATCGGAGATGGTTGGGTGGTCGAACCGAGGCACACGGCCCGACAGCCCAAACCGAAGCAAGAGCTCCGAAATGGGCAAAATGGCTGGAGACACGTAATGTAGCCCACCCACCGAGAGATGGTCTGGGACCTCTCCCTCCTTGAGAAAAGAAGCAGAGAAAACCGAAGTCGATTCGCAAATCGAGACAAAACCTGAAGAGAGTTCGAGTCAGGAGGCGCACGGCCGCGACTCTGAGACTTCTGAACGAGCACAGTATGCAACATTACCGAGCGCTCAATCGGTGACGTCTGAGTCTTAAGGTCGGTCAAAAATGGGGTGTCTACACCGTCCATCGGGCCATATACATAAGTTATTAAAAAAAAATTAAACATTATAGTACCTATTTTTTTCATAAATAAACAAAGGCCTATCGAGCAACTAACAGTTAAATATTCAATACCATATTAATAAAAACATGATAAAGTTTTTTAAACTAAACATATCTATAATTCTATAAGTTCAAAATTTATAAAACCAAACTGTTAGTAGTACACATCAAACTAAAAAAAAAATCCATGGTTTTAAATTTCAAACTTCTTCCTCTGTTTTGTTATCATCTTCTTAAGAGCTAGAATCACCATTAACCATTGTTTCCGATGATACCAAGTTTCCTACATTATCAACAAATAAATTATTAACATCAAATAAAAAACAAATTTAAAAATTATACAATTAAAATGGTATATATATTTAATATATTATATAAATTAAATATATAGCGGGCCAGGTCAGAAGTACAATTCCCAAACCCAACCCATTTATTAATCGAATTAAAATATCAACCCAGCTCAGCTTTATAAGTGAAAATTATATTTTTAAATCCTAAAAAAATAGAGCTAAACTAGATGGCCCAGCAGGCCAATACCCAAGCCTAGCATAGGGTTCTATGGAGAATTTTCTTTTCACAGTAGGATTAGGACGAGAGAGAAAAAATATGAGTAATAGAATTCTATGCTAAATATAATAAATTGTATAGATAGATCTACCTAACCTTTGTTATGTAAATTCATATTAGAATGTGCATGATGTGGTAACATTTATTTGAAGTATAAGACTCAAAATGAATCTTAACAACACTTTATATATATATATATATGATTCATTTTCTGTTTCTAATTCTATGCAACTATTATTTCAAATAGAAATGTTATTTATCACCGCATTCATTTCATTCCAAGTTGGTGTACTTCCGTGTATAGATTCATTGTAAATATGTTTCCTAGATTAGAGATACGCTTTACTGGCTAAGAGATTTGTAGTCCTAAACTTTAGCATTCCAATTATGTATAGTGGCTAGTTATGCCCACAATATTATAAAGTAAAGAATATAATACACAATATCAGGTTCTGACTTCGTATCAGAGCCTCCCGAAAGTCTCCATTGAAACATAAGCCTCCTATCTTATTCTGAACAACCATCGCAGCAAACAACCACCACCATATGGCTCCCGAATCCTCTACTCTCGAACCATCAACCCCAGTAATCCATATTTAATCTAAAAATTTTGGCTTCCATGCCGGAGTTGTCCTTACCGAGGTTAACTATGATGTATGGTCTCAAATATTAGAGATGCAAATCGCAGGACGTAAGAAGCACGAATATATTATGGGTATAACTGCTCCATCGAAGGAAACTGAGACTACCTATGCAAAATGGTATGCAGAGAATCAAAAGGTCAAGGGTTGGTTGCTGACCTCCATGTCGCCGGAGATAATGAAGTGTTTTCTGCGACTGCATACTACAAGGGAAATCTGGAGTCCTCTTGCCAAAGCATTCGATGATGGATTGGATGAGACACAAATCTTTGCACTGAATCAGCGTGCCTTTACCACCAAACAAGCTGGTCGACCTCTATCAACTTATTACGGTGAGCTTGTCAAAATTTTCCAAGAATTAGATTATCGTGATAAAGTTATCATGAAGGACCTCAATTGTCATAATCCGCTCCCCGTACCCAAGGGTTAAGTATCGTGATGGCCAGTAACTGAAGTTACCTCCGGCTAATTCTTGAACAAATTAATAAACGCGAGTGGAAATAATATTTAAGTGAGGGTACCAAAATAATCATCGGATCTTCTATTTTGATTACAAAATTTATTGACCAAAAAGGTTGATATTTAGATATAAACATATCCATAAAAGTGTTGTGTGTGTCTATGCTCCAATGATGATTTTTTTTTTTTTAAACCATTGCTCTGATACCAGTTGTCACGACCCGCTCCCCGTACCCAAGGGTTAAGCATCGTGATGGCCAGTAACTAAAGTTACATTCGGCCAATTCTTGAACAAATTAATAAACGCGAGCGGAAATAAAATTTAAGTGAGGGTACCAAAATAATTATTGGAGTTTCTATTTTTATTACAAAATTTATTGACTAAAAAGGTCGATATTTACATATAAACATATCTATAAAAGTGTTGTGTGTGTCTATTCCGTAGCCCCGCATCTAAGACTTTGCAAAAGCTATTTCTGAATTTCATTGTTTCTTAAAAATTGGTAAACAACTATAAGCACATGGCAGAGTGAGAAATATTATACCAAGAGTATAAGGAACACAAAATAACCATGAACAGTTATATGGCGAAATACTTAAGATAATTAGTGCGAACAAATAATCATTTAAGTAGCAAAAGCGAGATTATGTAAATAAATAACCATAACCATGGTCTAATGAGCAGAAACGAGAGGTCCGCAAGTGGCAGTCGAGCAGAATCTGATTCAATAGGTGGCTCGTCGGATTATAGAGATGGCTCTCACAATAGTGTGGCACTTATCTCCACTGACATTTTGCTCCATGCAGAATAGAGGTCAATATATCCATGATAATAAAGGGCCACAAAGTGACCAAACAGAAGCCAATGGTTGTTTAAGTCCCCTAAGGTGTGGGACTCCTGTGGTAGTACTTACAAAACATAATTGTTTATAAGGTCATAATCAAATATTCTTCAAAATATAAACAAACACATCCATGGGTTTCATTTTAACAAATAGAGTTTAGAAATTAATCCATGTAATTGAAATATTTATAAAACATAACTTATATTAATATAACTAATAAAACATAACCTGTATAAAATAAATTATGGTAACTCAAAACATCCGTAAAATATATTATGGTAATTCAAGGTATAATATAACTCACCTTCACTTTAATACCTCACTCTTTCTTTTCACTACCAAAGACCCTCTCGGCTTCCATTATTTTCTTTTCCTTTCTTCGTTTCCTTTCCTTCATTTCTCTCTTCTTTTCCTTTTCTTTCCCCTGAGTGATCAACTTCTCCCTATAAATAGGGAGGTAAAAGCTTCATTCGGCCAACACGTGGCAAGGCGCGAATCTTCTCATAGATTCGATTAGATTTATACTTATCTTTAATAAATATTTAAGATAATTACACTCTGGCCCAGTTTTTTAATATAACTATATAAATAAATTAATCCCTAATTAAATTATACTCTATCTTATACCAACAGAAAATTAATTATTTATTTTACTACCACACCCATTATTATTATTATTGTTATCATTATTATTATTTATTTACTCTTACTTTTATATTTATTTATTCACTATCTTCAACTTTAATTTGGTCCAACTAGTATTATAATTTCATATTTCTGTTAATTTGGCCCCAAATAATAATCCTTAATTAATCTTATACTTGATAATCTGATGCCAAATTAGATTATGTATTTATTATTATTTATTTAATAATATATTATCACATACAACCATAATACTAGTATAAAATTTAAGAGACAACTTAAATTTTTGGGTTGTTACATCGATGATATTGTCACCTATAAGAAATCAATTGCACAGTTGAGAGTGCACATCTTTCTTAGTGGCCTGGATACAGAATTTGAACAGATTAGAGGTAAGGTTCTTTGGAAGGACCCCTTAATGGATCTCGACAACACCTATGCCAATGTCCGTCAAGACGCTGTACGCCGAGCTACTGTAAATGCTGAACTCGATAATCCTGAGTTTTCTGCTTTAATGGCTCGGCGCCCTAAGCCTCTACCTTGACACTCTGCTCAAAAGAATGATTTTGACCAAGCACGATCTCAGAAGAGCAGTTATGAGATAAGTGCTGCCAAACCTGAACATGTGTGCACTCACTGTGGTAAGACAGGCTATACAAAGGCACAGTGTTATGACTTAATTGGCTATCCAGATTGGTGGGATCCAGTAAAGGCATCGCGCAAGTGCAATCACCAATCCTTTGTTGCCGTGACCAAACCATCCAAAGATGTTGCAGAAACTTCCTCCTTAATTGCTACTTCAGGTAACATTGGTAAGGTTTTTCATACTTTTGCATCCAATAGTAGTAGTAGTACATGGATAATTGATTTCGGTGCTACAGATCACATGGCTTGTGATAGTCAACATGTTCTGTCTATGAAACAATCCATCGCATATATAGTCTCTACTACAAATGGCAATCTCTCACCTGTGATTGGAGAATGTTCAATTTCTCTATCACATGATTTGAATCTTGATTCTGTTTTAGTTGTACCTTTCCTTAACCATAACTTATTGTCTGTTGCTTAAATAACCTGTGCATTGTATTGTGTTGTGATTTTCTGGCCCAACTTTTGTGTTTTTAAGGACATTCGAACTTGAAAGACGATTGGTTGTGGTACTAGAAGGGGAAATCTTTACTATCTGGATCTGAATCCTACTAGCTCACATGTAATGACCCGGACCCATATGACGTCATTACCGTTCCTTAATTACGGGAATAATTGAGTTAATTGGGAATTATCTGTTTGTAATGAGAAGAAATCTGGTGACATGACATCTTCGGGACGGAAAATAATGACCAGAATGAGTTCAGAAAATGAAATTGAAAATACCTATGCGATGCTGGAAATATTTAGAACTATTCGAAACGATAAATTGAAGGCTGAAATCTGTCTGAATCGTTAAGGCCCGTTTGGCTTGAATTTATGTCATAAGCCTACTTTTTATGATATATATGGTTATAGATAAACATGTTGACCCATTTGACTCAACAAAAGAGAGAAAAAAATCTAGAGAAGAGATGAGAGAATTCGTGGAGAGAGGGAGAGACCAAGAAGAGAAGAAAGGGGATTCAAGCTTGTCTCTCCAAATTGGCAACTAAGGTACGAATCCCTCTCTAAGTTCTTCAATTAAGGTTGATCATCCATAGTTCATGACAAGAAAAGGGAATAGAATGGGTAATTTGCACATGTATGAGATGAATCCATGAATTTATGAAGATTTGGCTTATAGGAAGTAAAACCTCCATGAATAGAGATATGAAGCTTGTATCTATATGTTTATGATTCTTCACCTCAATATATGGGTTTGATCTTGTTATGGTTTATGTGGGTTTTGATTGAAGCCTTGATGTTGAATTTTTGTATGAGTAATTGTTGTTGTAAAGAAGAAAAGTGAAGTAGAGGATGAGATGAGGGAGAAGAACCAGAAAATCTGGTTTCGCAGGGTCCTTCGGCGTAGGAATCCCTTCGGCGGAAAATCAACCTCGAAGTTTCAAAAAATGTCTTGTCGCTCGGCGGACATGTGGGCGCTTCGGCGGAAGGCTATTCGAGAAAAGTTTGGGCAGTTGAATCAAATGATTTCTAGCATGTAAATGACACCATTGAGCATCTTATGAGCATGAATTAGAGCAAAGAAGATTAGAATGAGCATGGAATGAAATAAAGGAAATGATGAAATGTATGAATTGCTTGAGTTAATGAGTTACGTATATGATGATGGTGTTGATGATGATATGATAAGAAATGTGTTATATTGTTGATGTTTACAGGACAACGTGAAGACCGTGTACTCGGTATCAAGAATCACTGTAAGTAACATTTTCGTAAAGATATGTTATTATGAATTATGTTCAAAGACAAGTGTTATGATATGTTTAAATGATAATGTTTTACGTGAATGAAAGTCTTGATTGTGAATCTAGTATGGCGTCCATAGATAGTTTTAGTTGTGGGGGACGACATAGACGTGTAGGCCCATGCGCTTGAGTCATGGGGGACGGCACGGATATGTAGGCCCATGACCAGTTTGCGAGATCTCGGTATGTGTTTAATCGGTGTCCGGGACCGGTTACTCTAGTCGTTCGTCGACGCATGTTATGTTATGTTATGTTATTATATAAACTATGGAGTACGCCATTATGTATGTTCTATATGATGACTGTTGACTGATTGATTATGATGTTTTATTACGGTTTTACTTAAAATGTTAGACTTCATTCACTAACCCCTTTATGTTAATGTTACTTGCTGGGCTTTAGCTCACCCCCGTATATATGTATTTATAGGTGGGCAGCCGGGGAGTCAAACCTAGGCGGAGTCTCGAGCCGAGCCGCCGTTTTGAAGCCTACCAGTTTTGAGAACCTCCGAGTTGAGGCTAGGCCTGGAAGGCCGGCGTGGGTTTTGTGTTGTTTTGTTTTGCATCTGTGGCTTAGGCTTATGTGTTGTACATGATATTGGAATATGTTTTGTTGATCACATGTTATGTAATGTACAGGTGTGGGTAAATAACTTATTTTCGGCATGTATATAAATGTTCATATTACGCACAGCTCTCGGACTCTTTATTTCTTTATCTGCATGTGCTTCCGCGAGCCCCTTTATTTATGTTTTGTATGGAGAGGCCTGTGGTAATCCCCGGATTACTGGCCGGTCTCGTCACCGAACTTCTAGGGGCGGGTTCGGGGCGTGACAGAGTGGTATCAGAGCACGAGTTATTTCCCACACACGTGCCCATAAGAGCTGTTAGGTGCATTAGAAAAGATATAGGGCATGGCATGAGCATATGTGCATGTGTGTGTGTGTTTCTGAATATGGGAAACAAGAATTGAATGATGATAAGACAGTAAAGGAAACAGTATATGGCAAATGAAATGTTTTATCTGCTATGGATTCTATAGACGAATGGAGGAGACTAGTACAAGGAATGTAAATGGCTGAAGCATCGATGCTAGAATAGAGCGGTTGGAAAGAATGATGGAAACTTTAACAGATTGGTTAGACAACAACTAGAGCAAGGTCAACCACCACAGAGATGACCATTTCCGCCTCCTCCACCACCAGGTGCAAGTAGAACATATGAATAATGATGATGTGATTGCATTGACCGAAGTATAAGCTGAAACCGCCAGAGTTCGCGGAGGCATTGCGCCGTTAAAAGCGAAGCATGGGTGTTAGAAAGCAGAGAAAATTTTTGAAGTGTTCCCATGTAATGATGTATATAAAGTTACATTGGCGACATTCACTTTGGTGAAGAAGCAAGAAGATGGTGGATCTTTGATGCGTGATCAAAATAGAGAATTGACATGGGACAGATTTAAGGAGATGTTTTATGAAAAGTATTTTCCACAGTGCATGCGGGATAGAAAGATATCTGAGTTTGAGCAGCTCAAGCAGGGTATGATGTCAGTAGCTGAGTATGAGAGCAAGTTTACAGAGTTGGCTCGTTATGCCCCACATATGGTTGACACGGAATATAAGAAGGCAAGAAAATTCGAGGTGGTCTACATGTCAAGTCTTGGATAGAGTGAATGTGTTGAAATTGGAAAAGTATGTTGACGTGCTTGACAGAGCCTTGATGGCGGAAACTAATATTGACTTTGAAGACATCTCAAGCAACTACTATAATTGAGGAGAAAATAAGAAGTTCAAGCAGAGAATAGAAATGGTTAGTGAATCGGTGGGCTCATAGTGATAAATCAAACTTAAGCTATTCGATAACACAAAGGGAAGCGTACCTACTGTAGAAGATTGTGGAAACGACATTGGGGCGTATGTCGTGGGCACGGAGTGTGTTATCGATGTGGACAAAGAGGACATATAGCTAAAGCCTGCCCACAACTTTCTTCCAGGAATGAGAAATCCTTTGCTAGTGGAGTTAACTCAACAGCAACACCGATGACGATTGCAACATCCGAAGGGAGTGGTTTAAGGCAAGCAAGAGTTTATAGCTTAATACCAGAAAAGACACAAAATACTGGAAAAGCACCGGCAGGTATGACTTTATTATTCCTTATGATGATGGCACTATTACCTATGCAATGGCAATATTGAACATATGAACATATGACTCAGATGAAATGATTTAGATTCCCTTTGCTATGAATTCTTATGAACTGTCATATCTACGTTACTATCTATGCATTGATCCTGATGGAACTTGACAGTCGACTTCAGTACGTGAAAAGTATGTTTGTTCTATGTCTGGCTTCTATGAGGTTGTTACATGAACTTTAGTTGAACTTTTACTAGGATAAGAAAAGTTTGGAGGACCAAACTCCTTAAGTTGGGGAGAATGTAATGACCCGGACCCATATGACGTCATTACCGTTCCTTAATTACGGGAATAATTGAGTTAATTGGGAATTATCTGTTTGTAATGAGAAGAAATCTGGTGACATGACATCTTCGGGACGGAAAATAATGACCAGAATGAGTTGAATGAAATTGAAAATACCTATGCGATCTTTGGAAATATTTAGAACTATTCGAAACGATAAATTGAAGGCTGAAATCTGTCTGAATCGTTAAGGCCCGTTTGGCTTGAATTTATGTCATAAGCCTACTTTTTATGATATATATGGTTATAGATAAACATGTTGACCCATTTGACTCAACAAAAGAGAGAAAAAAATCTAGAGAAGAGAGGAGAGAATTCGTGGAGAGAGGGAGAGACCAAGAAGAGAAGAAAGGGGATTCAAGCTTGTCTCTCCAAATTGGCAACTAAGGTACGAATCCCTCTCTAAGTTCTTCAATTAAGGTTGATCATCCATAGTTCATGACAAGAAAAGGGAATAGAATGGGTAATTTGCACATGTATGAGATGAATCCATGAATTTATGAAGATTTGGCTTATAGGAAGTAAAACCTCCATGAATAGAGATATGAAGCTTGTATCTATATGTTTATGATTCTTCACCTCAATATATGGGTTTGATCTTGTTATGGTTTATGTGGGTTTTGATTGAAGCCTTGATGTTGAATTTTTGTATGAGTAATTGTTGTTGTAAAGAAGAAAAGTGAAGTAGAGGATGAGATGAGGGAGAAGAACCAGAAAATCTGGTTTCGCAGGGTCCGCTCGAGCGTAGGGAATCCCGCTCGAGCGGGAAAATCAGCCTCCCAGAAGTTTCAAAAGAATGTACTGTCCGCTCGAGCGGACATGTGGGCGCTCGAGCGGGAAGGCTATTTCAGGAAAAGTTTGGGCAGTTGAATCAAATGATTTCTAGCATGTAAATGACACCATTGAGCATCTTATGAGCATGAATTAGAGCAAAGAAGATTAGAATGAGCATGGAATGAAATAAAGGAAATGATGAAATGTATGAATTGCTTGAGTTAATGAGTTACGTATATGATGATAGTGTTGATGATGATATGATAAGAAATGTGTTATGTTGTTGATGTTTACAGGACAACGTGAAGACCGTGTACTCGGTATCAAGAATCACTGTAAGTAACATTTTCGTAAAGATATGTTATTATGAATTATGTTCAAAGACAAGTGTTATGATATGTTTAAATGATAATGTTTTACGTGAATGAAAGTCTTGATTGTGAATCTAGTATGGCGTCCATAGATAGTTTTAGTTGTGGGGGACGACATAGACGTGTAGGCCCATGCGCTTGAGTCATGGGGACGACTTGGATATGTAGGCCCATGACCGATTCTTGAGATCTCGGTATGTGTTTAATCGGTGTCCGGAATGGTTACTCTAGTCGTTAACGACGCATGTTATGTTATGTTATTATATAAACTATAGTGCCATTATGTATGTTCTATATGATATTTGTTGGTGATTGATTATGATGTTTTATTACGGTTTTACTTAAAATGTTAGACTTCATTCACTAACCCCTTTATGTTAATGTTACTTGCTGGGCTTTAGCTCACCCCCGTATATATGTATTTTTAGGTGGGCAGCCGGGGAGTCAAACCTAGGCGGAGTCTCGAGCCGAGCCGCCGTTTTGAAGCCTACCAGTTTTGAGAACCTCCGAGTTGAGGCTAGGCCTGGAAGGCCGGCGTGAGTTTTGTGTTGTTTTGTTTTGCATCTGTGGCTTAGGCTTATGTGTTGTACATGATGTTGGAATATGTTTTGTTGATCACATGTTATGTAATGTACAGGTGTGGGTAAATAACTTATTTTCGGCATGTATATAAATGTTCATATTACGCACAGCTCTCGGACTCTTTATTTCTTTATCTGCATGTGCTTCCGCGAGCCCCTTTATTTATGTTTTGTATGGAGAGGCCTGTGGTAATCCCCGGATTACTGGCCGGTCTCGTCACCGAACTTCTAGGGGCGGGTTCGGGGCGTGACATCACATCAGTTGGCTCAAGCTCTTTCAACGGATCAGATCGACAAGTCTTTCAAAATTTGGTTGTAGCACGGGCGCTTGAGTCATGCGTCTTTTGGATATTTAAAAGTATTGTTCCCCAAGTTGTTTTCTCAGTTAAATAATTCTGCTTTCAAATGTGATATTTGTGAACTTGCAAAAAGTCACCATGTATTGTTCTCATTGCGCATGAACAAAAGTCCAGTACCTTTATGTTGATTCACTCTGATGTATGGGAGCCCAAAACCCCTTCCTTGAATGGTTCTCGTTGGTTTGTTTCATTAATTGATGATCACACTTGTATGACTTGGGTTTGCTTGATAAAATCAAAGAAGGACGTTAGCACCTTGTTTCCGAAATTGCATAAGATGATCACCACTCAATACCAATCTCACATACGAGTTCTTCACACTGATAATAATGGCGAATTTGTTAATCAAGCCCTGGCGCAGTATTTGCAGGAACATGGCATATCTCACCAAACGACTTGCACTTATTCTCCTCAGTAAAATGGGGTTACGGAGCACATGAATCGCCATCTACTTGAAGTTGTACGAGCCTCTTTGTTTAGAGCTCATATGCCCACCAGTTATTGGGGTGAAGCACTCAGTGTTGCGGCTTACCTCATTAACCGTATCCCTTTCCACTCGCTAAATTTTCAGACTCTCTTTGAAGTCCTTCATTCGACTGTAAGCACTCCTACTGCTCTGAACTTATCACCTAAAATTTTTGAGTCCATGGCCTTTGTGTATCTTCTTAAACCGTTGCGTGACAAGATGGAACCACGAGCCCTACGATGTGTCTTTGTTGGCTATGCCTCCTTTCAGAAAGGCTACCATTGCTATCATCCCCCATCATGAAAAATGTATGTCACCCTTGACGTTGTCTTTTATGAAAATGACATGTACTATACTGTTCTCGAGTCTTCAATTCAGGGAGAGAAACGAAATAAATTGCAACCTCTAACTATAAATCCTTCTTTGGACAATTCGGATACAAGTGGTGGTGAAGTTTTGAATAAAAGTGGTGAGTGTCCAAAGGAGGCAACTGGGTTGCGTGAGCAACCTATTCTTGACTAATCGGACGTCCGTTTGAATGAAGAAAATAATCAAAATCAGATAGAAGCGACTCCACTTTAAGTACCATCTAACCAATCGTCTTCAGAGGTCCATTCTTTTCTCGAACCCCAGCTACAACCCCAGGTACATTCTAAACCTCAATTCCTTCCAAAAGTACTACCTAATCGAGCCACTAGAGGTATACCTAAAGTTAACTATGAACCTGTTCTTAGTTCTAATCCTAAGTATCCCATAAGCAACTATGTATCCTACCATAGACTGTCAAAGGAAAGTGAGTCATTTACGAATCAATTATCTGCTGTATCTATTCCTACTAACATGCAGGAAGCTCTAGGAGATCCTAGGTGGAAGAAAGCTATGAATGAAAAAATGAAATCACTTTAAAAGAACTCAACTTGGGAAGTTGTTGAGCTGCCTGAAGGAAAGAAACCTGTTGGATGTAAAGGGGTTTTCACAGTCAAATACAAGGCAGATGGAACCATTAAATGATTCAAAGCTAAACTAGTCGCCAAGGGGTACACTCAAACTTATGGAATTGACTACATGGAGACATTCACACTAGTAGCAAAAATCAATATTGTCTGTATTCTTATATCCTTGGTAGCGAATCTTGACTAGCCATTGCACTAGTTTTGATGTGAAGAATGCCTTTTTGTATGGAGACCTTCAAGAAGAAGTATACATGGAGTTGCCCCCCCAGATGTAATATGCAGTCAGAAGGTGGAAAGCACGTCTACAGATTAAAAAATGCTCTATAGGTTTGAAGCAATCTCTGAGAGCATGGTTTGGAAGGTTTACAAAGTTAATGAAAGATTTTGGATACAAGCAGAGTAAGTCAGATCACACTCTTTTTGTAAAACATATTAGAGAAATGATCACTTGTCTCATTGTGTACGTTAATGATATGATAGTAACGAGAAATGATTCAGAAGAAATGAGCGCATTACATAACCACTTAGCTCGAGAATTTAAGATGAAGGACCTGGGTCTATTGAAATACTTCCTTGGTATTAAAGTGTCAAGATCAAAGGAAGTTATCTTTTTATCTCAACGAAAATATGCCTTAGATTACTAAGTGAGACTGGTATGACAGCATGTAGTCCAATTAGCACTCATGTGGAAGAAAACTTGAAGTTAGGCATATATCCGGATCAAGTTCCGACAAACAATGAGAGGTATCAAAGATTAGTTGGGAGACTAATGTATCTTGCACATACTAGACCTGACTTGGCATATGCACTAAGCACCGTGAGCCAATTCATGCATTCTCCAAGCGAAGAACATATGAATGCAATTACCCGAATTTTGTAGTACTTGAAGTCATCTCCAAGAAAAAGGATTATGTTTAAAAAGGGGAATTATCTAGATATCTAAGGATACACTGATGCAGATTGGGCTGGATCAATCAAGGATAGACGGTCTACAACAAGATATTTCACTTTTGTAGGAGGAAATTTGGTCACTTGGCGAAGTAAGAAGTAAGCTGTAGTTGCTCTATCTAGTCTTTGAATGAAGTTCAGAGGAATGGCTAAGGCAGTATGTGAATTATTATGGATACATAGCTTATTAGAAGATCTGAATATTACACATGATAGCTCAATGAAACTGTATTGTGATAATAAGACAGCTTGCAATATTGCCCACAATCCAATTCAACACGATCGAACCAAACATGTGGAAGTTGATAGGCATTTCATCAAGGAGAAACTAGAAGCAAGGATCATTGAAACACCACATGTCTCGTCTCAAGAACAACTTGCTAACCTACTTACCAAGGCTGTATCAAGTCGAGCATTTCATGTTGGTCTCAACAAATTGGGAATGAGCGACATCTACGCACTAACTTGAGGGAGAGTGTTGAAGATTCTAGAAATAATTCCAAGTTGGTATACTTCCGTATATAGATTGATTGTAAATATGTTTCCTAGATTAGAGATATGCTCTACTGGCTAAGAGATTTGTAGTCTTAAACTTTAGCCTTCCAATTATGTATAGTGGCTATTTATGCCCACAATAGTGTAAAGTAAAGAATATAATACACAATATCAAGTTTTGACTTTATTACCGTGCAAACTCACTTATTTATAGGTGATAAAGCACTTACTATTCACCATACCATATGGTTTACCACATGGCATACCACACTTCCCACATGGTAAAACTTTTTTATATTTCCACTTTGACTTAAAAACTCATTAGAATTTCAATTGCATCTCTTTTGATGGATATCTAAATATTTTACAATATTGCTCCTTGGATAACCATATACTAAGAATATGCCTCGTTAAAACCTTACTGAGGAAAACCTAGTGGGAAAAAAATCTGAAGAAAAATAGTACAATATTCTTGTATGTGATTTGTTTAGATTGCCTCATTAAAACCTTACTAAGGAAAACCCAATGAGAAAAAATCTTAGACGAAGGAAAAAGAGTACAATCTACAAATCTGCTTAAATATATGACTCCCCATTAATACTGCATAATAGATCTTTATGTTGATGCATCCCAATATTATGCACCAGGTTTCTTGAATGTTGTAGTCGATAGTGCTTTAGTAAATAGAACTGCCAGATTATTATTTGAGCGTATCTTTGATATAGCCACCTTTGATCTGTGTGATACACGCAACACTATATTCTTATAATATGGTTGGACTATTTTTTGTTGAAGACAATCTGCATCTTTCTTGAATATGATGTATCATGGACCTAAGCTAAATACATTCTTGACTTACTTCATGAATTGCAAGTATCTCTGAATGATTTGAAGAAGTAACCGTCAATGTTTGTTTATTAATCGCCAAGATATAGTAATATTTTCATAGATAAAACATATCTTGTTTGTGATTTGGTTTTATGTGGATCAGAGAGATATTCAGCATCTGCATATCCAATTAACTGCGGCTTTGATTTGTTTGAATAAAATAAATCCACATCGATTATTCCACGAAAATAACGTAATATCGACTTTACTTTAATTCAATGGCTTCGAGTTGATATAGAAATATATCTTACTAATAAATTGATTGCAAATGCAAATAGTACAATTTATAAGATACATGATAATACTAATTACATTGAGATATAGTACTTCAGGACCAAGAATTCCTTACCATCTTCTGGAGGGCGAGAAACCATTGGAGTATTTAATGAATGAGCTTTTTCATATAAAGATGCTTGAGGACTTTTAAATTGATGAACTAGAATCCTATTTGGCAAATGTTAAATCTGTGATGATACAAAATTTCGTTTTGCTAAGATCTTTCATTTTAAATTCATTTTAAATATTCTGTAGTTTATGTAAGCTCTTCTGTAGTTCCACAAGATTCAAAACTTCAACATATACTGCAACAATTGTAAATCTAGATTCCTCACTTTTGGGTTTTGAATTAAATGCTTCTGGCACCTTAAATCCTTCAGGGACTTATAGATATAGATATATATATATATATATATCACTATCTAGTGATCCATCAATATGTTGTAACCATATCCATTAAAAGCGTATCTAAATTTTTTTATGATTTTCAAACTGATAAGAAATCTAAATGCAATTGCATTCATTACAGGTGAATAAGTTTTCTCATAGTCAATACTAAATTTCTGCAAGAAATGTAACAACCCTCCTCACTGATCACCGATTAATTACCGATTACTGCTAAACTGAGACTGATTATGATAAGTAATTGAATCAACCGAAATACTGAATTGACTGACTGAAAACTGAAACTGATTGATTGGGTATATCTGTTGAATTGCATTTTCTATCTGTTGCCTGTTTAATTATCTGTTCATGACTTTGCATTTAAATTGCGAATTGAAGGCCTTATCGGCGGCCGAATCTGAAATTGATTGATGTTTTATGATTATCATAATTTACGTGATTTTTATAGCATATTTAATTAAAAAGTGATTTGGTATGATTAAACTAGATTAAATAGAGCCAATTAAAGAGTTAGGTTTATTTACCTAAATGCCATTGTTAGTGGGCCATGTAGCCAACCTATTTGAGCCTTATTGCACTCATTTGCAAACATTTCATCAGTCACATTGAGAGCTCTAACCGAATTTAGAGAGAGAGAGACTTAGAATATTAGTCTTCAATTTGTAATTGCTTGGAAATTGAAGGAATTGGAAGAAGTTCTTGCTAGTTTGAACTTCAAGACTTGTAATTAAGGAGCCTAGGTATGAGCTTCATCCTCTCATTTATGTATTTGAGATGTATCTTGCATAGTTCATGGTTGATGAGTGGTCTAAGTCATGAATTTGCTTTAAAATGTTGTATTGTAACTCATCTCATGCATGCATGGTTGTATTGTTGACTTTTGAGTTGATTTCATGGCAAATTGTCACATGCATGTGTATATTGGAGGTTAATTCCATGTTTTCAACTTACTTTTGGAACAATTGGCTCTTTAGAGCATCAAATTGAAGCTTTGAAATGGTTTGAAATCATGCATGTCATGTTCGAATTATGTTCTTGAAATTTGGTTTGAAAATGAGTTTAATTGAATAACCCTTGGGCATCAATTTTACAAATTAATCTTTGAAACATATTATATCATGTGTTTACAAGTGTTTTCCAGGTTTTTGGGCCCAAGAGGATCGATTTTAGTGCATCAAAAATTGGTTTTAAGCTTGAAGGTGCAATCTGGGTTTTCCAGATTTTGCACTCCTTTCGGCAGGGAAGTGGAGCTCGGCGAAATTCGAGCATCGATTTTGTTATGTTTTGCGATGCGCTCTAAGCGGGTATTGGGCGCTTCGGCGGGACCCGTGTCTTGCACTCGGCGGCCATCGGCGCCCTATCGGCGTGATTTTCACCTATCGATTTTTTTGTCCGCTCGGCGTAAGTTGGCCTTCGGCGTAGACCTTTGTTTGCATGCCCGCTCGAGCGGGGAAGTTAACGCTCGAGGGGGACTCTGTTTCACTGAAAATTCTGAAAATATTTTCTAAGTG
This sequence comes from Camellia lanceoleosa, assembly GCA_025200525.1. Lineage (NCBI taxonomy): Eukaryota > Viridiplantae > Streptophyta > Magnoliopsida > Ericales > Theaceae > Camellia > Camellia lanceoleosa. The sequence goes on along the minus strand of CM045758.1, from coordinate 195,126,595 downwards.
CATCTTTGCATCCTCTTTCCATCCTAGGCATTCCTAGGGCATATTTAAGGCATCTTAAAGAGGATATGGATGTAGAACACACCAAGGCAAATTTAGGGATTAAGTTATTATCTTTCCCAACTATGAAACTTAGTGTGGGTTCAATCATTAATCATATAGGGTTGGCATCAGGAGATGCTCTAGTTCCTCAGAGCCAGAACTCGTGAGTAACAATTGTGTAAAGATATATTCAAAATGATTATCTTGAATCTTGAATGAATTGTTCTTGAAGTGATATTGTTCTTGAATGAATGTATGTCCTATATTACAATTGTATTGTGGCATCCTTATCACCCTCACATCTTTGTTACTATTACAGAGATCTCTGTCGGTTCCTCGTGGAACCACTCATTCTTGATTGATGGGCATCATTCTTTAGGTCTTTAAGACCTACTTTTTCTTTATTCGCTAATGGATGTACCATTGGCCGAAAAAGCGGAATCTTGATTTAATGAGCTGTTTTCATTCTTTGTAAGGACATTCATTCTAAACCCCTTTACGCATTATGTTATTCCTTGGGCATTAGCTCCTTTGCTCATGTATATATGTAGGTATACAGGCACCGGATCAAAGCTAGAGGCGTCGGGGTAAACTCCAGTTTTGTCAAGCCAACCAATGTGCCTCACTGCGAGGTTCCGAACCTGCCAAGTTATGGCTTAGGGGTGTTTTTATTTCCCCGTCTGTCTCCATACCGTTTTGTAACACTGTATAGACTGAACGTTTTGCACTGTACTGGTTATTGGGGATTAAGGCCTCGTTTGGGAACATGCTATTTTAGTAACTTTTTGGGTTTTTACGAAAAGATGTGCAAAAAAATAGAGAGGTGATGTGACAACTTTTAGTAACTTTTTGACTTTTTAACTTTTTGGCTAAAATAGCCACTCCCCAAACGAGGCCTAAGTCCCTATTCTGACTGTTTGTATATGATATGCATACTGTTTGTATTGTTCCGTATAAATGTATGAAAAATCTTTTGGCATACAGATTGTCACAGCTCATTGGGCATTGTTTATTTACTGTATTGGCTTCCGCCTTGCCCCTGTACTTGTTATACTATCTTACTGCTAAGCAGGCCTTCGGTAATCTCGGATTACTGGCCGGTTACGGTGCTAAACCCGTAGGGGTGGGTTTGGGTCGTGACAGAGTGGTATCAGAGCGATACTTAACCACGAGTTATACCGCACACACGTGTCCAAATGAGCTATAGGGTGTCCTAGAAAAGCAATTAGGGAATTACATGAGCATGAAAAGTGTGTGGCTATGGCATGACTGAATACATGTTAATGTGATAAACTGTTTAAGTAGGCAACTATATATGCTTATAATTGTTATAACTGCTTATAGCAAAATGGATAATGCAAATGAACCTGAATCCTCATCTACTGAGGCAAGAATAGCAAGAATGGAAAGGATGATGGAACTGATAACTGCAAGACTAGAGCAATAACAGAATCAACAGCCCCCACCTCCTCCTCCGGTACAGCCGGAACCAAATGTGAATGTTAATGATGGGGACATAATTTCTCTCACCCATAAGTTCAGCAAGATGAAACCGCCATCCTTCCAGGGAGGCTTTGAACCGTTGAAAGCTAAAGCTTGGGTACTTGAGACTGAAAAATTATTTGAAGTTTTTCCGTGCTCAGAAGCAAATAAAGTACTGCTAGCTACCTTCACCTAGCAAGAAGAGGCCAGAAGGTGGTGGATGTTGGTCCGTGACACCAACACTGCGGCGACTTGGGCTCAGTTTAAGGAGTCCTTCTTTGAAAAGTACTTTCCTCAGTGTGTCAGGGACAAAAAGGTGACAGAATTTGAACAACTGAGATAGGGCACAATGTCTGTGGCTGAATATGAAACCAAGTTCACCGAGCTTGCCAGATAGGCACCACATATGGTGGACACTGACTACAAGAAGGCCAGAAAATTTGAAGGCGGCCTTAACGTTGCAATACTCGACAGAATAAGTGTTTTAAAGCTACCGACCTTTATAGGTGTTCTTGACTGAGCTTTGATGGCTGAATCGAACATCGAAGCTGTGAAACAATCTGAAATACCGACGTCTGAATGGCATGGTAAAAGACAGAATTTTAAATTCAAGAAAGGCAAGCATTACCCATCAAATAAGAAACAGAATACGGGGTCAACAACTAGCCCTAGCCAAGGGAGTGGTTTCATTCCATCTTGTTTTGAATGTGGCAGGAAGCACAAAGGGGTTTGTTACAAAATATCTGGAGCCTGTTACAGGTGTGGCAAGGTGGGCCACATGGTTAAAGACTGCCCCTCTGCTCATGACGGTGGAAAAAAGCACCAAGCGCGACATCAAGCTAGCACCAAAGCCTAACCCCAAAGTTCTGGGAAAGAGCCTATGAGGCGGGGCAGTGTTCGCCCTAATCCGGAGGCATGCAAAATCTTTGAAACCGTTGTGTCAGGTATCCTCTCTATTTGTGCTCAAAATACATATGTACTGATTGATTTGGGGTCTACACATTCTTATGTGTCGCATGCTTTTTCACGGAAATTGAATAGACCCTTAGAGCCCATGAATTATCTGTTAGCTGTATCATCACCTGTTGGGGGATCCATGACATGTGCATATATATATCCTTCTTGTGAAATCATTGTTGGGGATATGCATCTGTTTATTGATTTACTGCCATTGAACATTGATCATTTTGATGTAATATTGGGAATGGACTGGTTACAAAAATATCACGCTACTATTGACTGTGTGACAAAGCAAGTTGTTTTCTGTCCACCTGGTTTACCTGAATTCGTATTTAATGGAAGTGGAGTAGTACCTCCCCCGTATTTGATCTCTTCTGTGAAAGCTGTTAAATTGATTAGAAAGGGGTGTAAAAGATATCGTATTACGTATTATTTGTATCTCTTGGTGAAAATACTAAAAGCGGCGTGAATTTGTATTCCTATAGTTAGAGAATTCCCAGATGTATTTCCAGATGATCTATCAAGGGATTTGATTGACAGGGAAATTGAATTCACCGTTGATGTGGTTCCAGGTACACAACCAATATCTAAAGCTCCCTACAAAATGGCTCCGACTGAACTGAAGGAATTGAAAGTACAATTGCAAGAACTGTTAGACAAGAAGTTTATCAGGTCCAGTACTTCACCGTGGGGCGCACCGGTTTTGTTTGTAAAGAAGAAAGACGGTTCACTGAGATTGTGTATTGATTACCGTGAGTTGAACAAGGTAACTGTGAAAAATAAATACCCTTTGCCGCGTATTGATGATTTATTTGATCAGTTACAGGGCGCTCAAGTGTTTTCCAAGATTAATCTCAGATCGAGGTACCATCAATTGAAAGTTAAACCTGAAGACATTGATAAAACTGCTTTTAGAACGAGGTACGGACATTACGAATTTTTAGTTATACCTTTTGGAGTTACCAATGCACCTGCAGCATTTATGGACCTCATGAATAGAATCTTTAAACCGTACCTTAATGACTTTATTGTGGTATTTATTGATGACATATTGATTTACTCCAAAAGTACAGAAGAACATGAACATCATTTGAGACTTGCCCTGTAGACCCTAAGAGAACAGAAACTGTATGCTAAACTGTCTAAATGTGAGTTTTGGCTTGATCATGTTATGTTTTTAGGGCATGTTGTTAGCAAAGACGGAATTTCTGTTGATCATGAAAAATTGAAGGCTGAGTGGTGGCCTAGACCAACAAATGTAATGAAGTCCAAGCTTTTTGGAATTAATTTGGATATTCTGAAGATTTGTCAAAGATTTCTCCAAAATTGCCTTACCATTGACTCAACCGACACGAAGGGATATCATTTGGTGGGGTGGCCGGAGGAATCGGCGTTCAAGAGTTGAAAACTTCGATTGGTGGCACCATTCATACCTTACCTTCGAATGCGGATGGTTATCTGTATTTGGTGATGCTTCTCATAAGGGTTTGGGATGTGTTTTAATGCGAGAATGGGAGAGTTATTGCTTATGCTTCCCGACAAGCGAGACCACATGAAAAGAACTACCCAACCCATGTCTGAACTTCTTTGATAGTGTTTGCCTTTGAAAATCTGGCGTCACTACCTGTATGGGGCAACATGTGAAGTGTATACTGACCACAAAAGTCTGAAATATTTCTTCACCCAGAAAGAACTGAACATGAGACAACGGAGATGGCTAGAACTGATTAAAGACTATGACCTACACATCCTGTATCACCTGGGAAAAGCCAATCTTTATTAGATGCCGTAGGAAGTCGATTGCACATTTAGCTTGCTTGCTCACCAGACAGAAAGAGTTGCTTTGTGACCTTAAAAAATCTGGAATTGAGGTTGTTTTGAAAGAACAAGGCGGGACAATAGTTGTTATTTCTGCACAACCGGCACTGATTGAAGAAATTAAAGAGAAATAGCAACAGGATAATTTCTTGAAGAAGGTCATCGAATAAAGAAAATCTAAACCGAGGCCAGGGTTCAAATTTGAAAATAATGTACTGAAATTTCAAGAAAGACTGTGTGTACCGAATGATACTGAACTGAAAAGGAGAGTTCTGCAAGAGGGCCACAACTCAAAATTTTCTATTCATCCGAGGAATACGAAAATGTTACAAGACTTGAAACAGAACTTTTGGTGGCCGGGAATGAAGAAAGAAATTGCCGACTTTGTGTCCAAATATCTTCATTGCCAACAAGTCAAAGCGGAACATCAGCGACCCGCAGGCTTACTGCAACCCTTACCCATACCGGAGTGGAAATGAGAGCACATCACGATGGATTTTATCGTTGGATTGCCTCGCTCTAGAAAAGGTATGGATTCAATTTGGGTTATTGTTGATAGACTGACCAAATCTGCTCACTTCTTACCTGTCAAGACAATTTATAATGCAGACAAGTTGACTATAATTTATATTGATGAAATTGTTAGACTGCATGGAGTGCTTGTATCCATTGTTTCTGACAGGGATTCGAAGTTTACATCGAGGTTTTGCCAAAGCCTACAGACTGCATTGGGTACTGAATTGAGACTGAGTAGTGCCTATCATCTTGAGACAGATGGACAGTCAGAAAGGACCATCCAAACTCTGGAGGATTTATTGAGAATGTGTGTCCCTGATTTTGGAAGCCCAGGAAAGTCATTTGCCATTAGCTGAATTTGCCTACAATAATAGCTTCCATTCAAGTATTGGTATGGCGTCTTTCGAGGCGTTATATGGCAGAAAATGTAGATCTCCCATCTACTCGGTAGAAGTTGGAGATGGGCCTTTGCTTGGGCCCGAGATTGTGTATGAAACGACGGAGAAAGGGAAACGTCTGAGAGCGAAAGCGCCTGCAGCCGACGAGAAAAGTTATCTGAGATGTCAGAAGGCGAGACCGAGAATATGAAGTGAGTGATCACGTGTTTGTGAAAGTGATACTGATGAAAGGCCAGACTCATTTCGGAGTCAAGGGCAAGTTAGCGCCCAGATACGTCGGTCCATATGAAGTTATTGAGAAAATCAATCCGGTGGCGTATCAAGTTGCGCTTCCTCCTGAAATGGAGTATATGCATAACGTCTTCCACATCTCGATGTTGAGGGATTATCTCCGGGATCCATTCCATGTGATTGAGCCTACTCGGGTAGTGTTGAGTGATGACTACACTTACGAGGAACGGCCTGTACAGATTGTGACCAGACGGATCAAGAAACTGAGAAATAAAGAGATTTCGTTAGTGAAAGTTGACTGGCAGAACCATGGTAGTGTATATGCCACTTGGGAAAGGGAAGATGACATGGCTAAGAGATATCCCGAACTGTTTCCATTGAATCCTATTTTTTTCCAGAATGAAGGTAATTCGAGTTTAGAGAACTAAACTCTTTATAAGGAGGGGAGACTGTAACAACCCTCCTCACTTATCACCGATTAATTACCGATTACTGCTACACTGAGACTGATTATGATAAGTAATCGAATCAGCAAAATCTTGGTATTGTTGGTAGCGATTGATTGGGTATATCTGTTGAATTGCATTTTCTATCTGTTGCCTGTTTAATTATCTGTTCATGACTTTGCGTTTAAATTGCGAATTGAAGGCCTTATCGGCGGCCGAATCTGAAATTGATTAATATTTTATGATTATCATAATTTATGTGATTTTTATAGCATATTTAATTAAAAAGTGATTTGGTATGATTAAACTAGATTAAATAGAGCCAATTAAAGAGTTAGGTTTATTTACTTAAATGCCATTGTTAATGGGCCATGTAGCCAACCTATTTGAGCCTTATTGCACTCATTTACAAACATTTCATCAGTCACATTGAGAGCTCTAACCGAATTTAGAGAGAGAGAGACTTAGAAGATTAGTCTTCAACTTGTAATTGCTTGGAAATTGAAGGAATTGGAAGAAGTTCTTGCTAGTTTGAACCTCAAGACTTGTAATTAAGGAGCCTAGGTATGAGCTTCATCCTCTCATTTATGTATTTGAGATGTATCTTGCATAGTTCATGGTTGATGAGTGGTCTAAGTCATGAATTTGCTTTAAAATGTTGTATTGTAACTCATCTCATGCATGCATGGTTGTATTGTTGACTTTTGAGTTGATTTCATGGCAAATTGTCACATGCATGTGTATATTGGAGGTTAATTCCATGTTTTCAACTTACTTTTGGAACAATTGGCTCTTTAGAGCATCAAATTGAAGCTTTGAAATGGTTTGAAATCATGCATGTCATGTTTGAATTATGTTCTTGAAATTTGGTTTGAAAATAAGTTTAATTGAACAACCCTTGGGCATCAATTTTACAAATTGATCTTTGAAACATATTATATCATGTGTTTACAAGTGTTTTCCAGGTTTTTGGGCCCAAGAGGATTGATTTTAGTGCATCAAAACTTGGTTTTAAGCTTGAAGGTGCAATCTGGGTTTTCCAAATTTTGCACTCCCATTCGAGCGGGGAAAGTGGAGCTCGAGCGGGAAATTCGAGCATCCAGTACTTTGTTATGTTTTGCAGTACACTCGAGCGGGGTATTGGACGCTCGAGCGGGACCCCGTGTCTTGCGCTCGAGCGGCCATCGAGCGCCCTATCGAGCGTGATTTCCACCTATCCAGTACTTTTTGGTCCGCTCGAGCGGGTAAGTTGACGCTCGAGCGTGGACCTTTGTTTGCATGTCCACTCGAGCGGGGAAGTTAACGCTCGAGCGGGACTCTGTTTCACTGAAAATTTTGAAAATGTTTTCTAGGTGCATCTTTGCATCCTCTTTCCATCCTAGGCATTCCTAGGACATATTTAAGGCATCTTAAAGAGGATATGGATGTAGAACACACCAAGGCAAATTTAGGGATTAAGTCATTATCTTTCCCAACTATGAAACTTAGTGTGTGTTCAATCTGTTAACTGTATAGGGTTGGCATTCTGAGGAGACGCTCTAGTTCACTGTAGCCCAGAACTCTGTGAGTAACAATTGTGTAAAGATATATTCAAAATGATTATCTTGAATCTTGAATGGAATGATTTCTTGGTGATATTGTTTCTTGAATGAATGTATGTCCTATATTACAGGCATCTTTGTGGCATCCTTAGCACCTATTGTTTACTGCTACTATTACAGAGATCTCTGTCGGTTCCCTCGTGGAACCACTACTGTTTACTGATTGATGGCCATTATTACTGTTCGGTCTTTTAAGACCTACTGTTTACTGTTACGCTAATGGATGTACCACATATGGTGATTGGTGAATAGTGGAATCTTGATTTAATGAACTGTTTTCATTACTGTAAGGACATTCATTCTAAACCCCTTTACGCATTATGTTATTCACTGGGCTTTAGCTCACTACTCATGTATATATGTAGGTGTACAGGCACCGGATCAAAGCTAGAGGCGTCGGGGTAAACTCGGTTTTGTCAAGCCAACCAATGTGCCTCCTGCTGACGTTCGAACACCTTAAGCTATGGCTTAGGGGTGTTTTTATTTCCCCGTCTGTCTCCATACCGTTTTGTAACCTTGTATAAATGAGCGTTTTGCTTTATCTTGGCTATCGGGGATTAAGTCCCTGTTCTGACTGTTTGTATATGATATGCATACTGTTTGTATTGTTCCGTATAAATGTATGCAAAATCTTTTGGCATACAGACTGTTATAGCTCATTCGGCATTGTTTATTTACTGTATTGGCTTTCACTTTGCCCCTGTACTCTGTTATACTGTCTTACTGCTAAGCAGGCCTTTGGTAATCTCGGATTACTGGCCGGTTACGGTACTAAACCCGTAGGGGCGGGTTTGGGTCGTGACAAGAAACCTTGTACAATAAGTTGTGCATTATATCTAACAATTTTATCTCATTGCGCTGTAACACAAATACCCACTTATATCCAACAATAACCATTTATATTTAATAGGCTAGTCCCTTCAAGAAGTTAGACTACAGGTCTAAATACTTCACGTTTTTGTAAGTGAGTTTAATTTTACTTGTATTGCTTCTTTTCCACTTCGGCCAATTATTTCTATGTTATCATTCTTCGACAGTTTATGGTTTATTATTATCATCACTTTTGGTAATGCTTTCATCGTTATTTTTGGTAATATCAAGAGCAACTTTAAACGAAAATATGTTGTCGACAACAGTTTAATTTTTATCACAAATATCTCTTGTACTTATATAATATATGTTGAAAACCCAAATTTAATTATTCTTAAAAGAAAATAAATAAATAAATTAATTAATTAATTTTATCGAGTTTATCTGAAATATATATTAGTATAAAAGTTAGTTTTAAATTAACCCAATTCAATAATTAATAAAGACATTATTAAGAATTAAAATTTTGTGGGTGTTCAATATTTGTTGTTTATAAATTATTTTAATAAGGATCTAACATGATAATTATTCTTTCTAAATAGCTTAGTTAAAAATCTTAATATAGCAAATTTAAGAAACCCACACAAATACACCAAAAAGAAGAAGAAGAAGAAGAAGAAGAAGAATATTTCAGCAGAGAACAACACTTGGATTGCATGCATATTAACTCAAATATACTCATTGGAACTAGAAGATTTGATGGGACTAAAGGGAATGATTAAAAGAGAGAGAGAGAGAGAGAGGCCTAAAGGGAATCTCTCTATATATACATATATCCATACATGCAGATTTGATTTTCTCAAAAGAAAAAACGAAGAAACTAATCGGAGAGAGAGTAAAACAAAAAAAAAAAAAAAAGAAGAAGAATAATAATATTTCGGCAAAGAACAACACTTGGATTGCATGCATATTAACTCAAATATACTCATTGGAACTAGAAGATTTGATGGGACTAAAGGGAATAACTAAAGAGAGAGAGGGAGCCTCAGGGGCATCTCTCTATATATACAGATATCCATACATGCAGATTTGATTCTCTCAAAAGAAAAAACAAAGAAACTAATCGGAGAGAGAGAGAGAGTGAAAAAAAAAGAAAAAAAAGAAGAAGAGGGAATTCCTGTGAGCAAGCTTAGTAGAAGAAGATGAGGAGATTAAAGTTGCATATTTTCCTACCATTTCACTATTCCATTTTAATCCTACAACTAAGTAAGAAAACCCTCTCACCCCTCTCATTTTTTTTAATTGTTGACATTTTCAATTAATAAAATGACTAATTTATAGATAGAAATTTATATATGTATGTATGTAAATTTTGTGATGTGTATATCAAATATTTAAAGATATTAATAGTCTTAAAGTCATGGTATTATTGTGGAAATAGGATTGCATGTGTAGTTTATACCATTAAAGAGAAGATTGAAGAATTTATTTAGTTCTTGAATCTGCCAAAATATTTTTACGAATTTTTAGACAATTTTACACTCAAAATTTGAAGATGATTTCTTTTGAAAAATTGTTTATAATGATGTCTACTTCGTTTATGAATTTTTGCAACAATTATAAAGTTTTGTACGAATTTATACAGATTTTAAACCAAATTTGGAGCTATGGGCAGATTTTACTATGTGTTTGAAAAATCATTAAAAATTTTATATTAAACCAAATCTGGTAATTTCTGAACAAAAAATGAAATTTGAGAAGTCTAGTTTCATAATAAATTTTTAGATTATGGAATTGATTTATAAATTTAAGTATGGAATTAATTTACGAAAATGTAATAAATCTGTGTCATAAACTTTTTTGGAATTTTTAAGAATTATTTATAATTTATTTTTGGAAAATTCTTTCTGAAAAATGACCATAACATGTTTATTGAGCATTCTGCAGATTTGTATGAATTTTAGAGTTGTATAAGTAATTTTATTTATAATTTTATTTGCGAGATATACATTCTGAAAATTTTGGCAGATTTAGAAGGAATAAAAAATTATCTCTTCAATTGTTTATTTGGACTAAAATTTAATATTGTGCTACTCTAATCTTGTAGATTAAAAATCCATGCATGTGTGTGATTATGATTTATTTATTTTTTGATATCTATATTATTATTTCATACCATGGTTTAAATTAATTGTTTATTTAAATTTTGTACATTGATTTATTTTTGGTGGGATATGTGTAACGTTTTATGTTGGAAATTTTCATGAGTTGGTACAACATTATTGATGAATAAAATTGGAATTATTTGTGACCAATATAAAAATTAACTGAAACGATTAACAGCTTATACAAAGTTAACAATTGAGGGTTAATACCAGTTGTTTAGGGTGAGCCCTGATTTTTAATAATTTTTATGTAAATTGTGTCGCGAAACTAGGGGTGTAATTTTGGCTCGTGGCCATGGCCTTGGCCCGTTAAGGCCGAGTCAAGCCCGACTGAGCTTTGGGCGAGGCTGGGCCATCGTTTTGAAGCTTGATCCGTCCATGGACTGACAGCTGGCGCCCATTAGCTCGCTCAAGGCCCGCTCAAAAGCCCGGTCCGATGCCGGCCCGCTCGAGGCCCAGTGTTATTTTTAATGGAAAATAATAAAATTTTTGTGGAAAAAACAAAAAAATTTGTTTAGGCCTACCCAAAGCTCAAGCCCAGGCCCAAACCCGAGGCCTAGTCCGCTGGCTCGTCCAAAGCCTGAATACCCCTAGGCCTGGGCCTAGTTTTCTGGCCTGTGGGCTGGCCCGGCCTGATTTTTTGGTGGGAGCCCACAAGGCCAAACATAGGCTGGGCCAAAATTACACCCTTACGCGAAACCCTAAGATGGCACGAGACTTATTTGAACTCTTATCGGTATTTGATTTTGGAATAATGATGGATGTGCGGATGGCACGCAGAGAGTTTACATACCCCTGGCAGACTGTTCCCTTGGGACAGACTATGGATGCCACAGTTTGGGTATATAACTCTGGATGCGGACATCTTTGGTAGTTCTTTAATATTTGACCAAGAGGGGGTTTCCAAATTAACCGTGGCCATGACTTAGTGGTTAGTAAGAAAACCTCTTTGGTAAAATTTTGAGTGTCACCTAAACTATGAAAATTGTCCAAATTATTATAATGATTATTACATTTATCATGCTATTGAATTTTACTATTATTTTAATTGTTATGATTTGATTATTTTTTCTTAAAAAGAATGGTAGGTTGGTTATATTTTCTTACTGTGTTGCAAAACTCATGGCATATATTTTGTTGCCCTTGCGTTTCATGCTAGATTATGTCGAAGAAGAGAATAAGGCTGAATTTGGAGCTGTTGCTAATATTGAACCTTGGCTAACTTAAAGTCAAGACTCTATCGAAATAAAATTTTATTATCCTTGGTATTAGTAATTACGAATGTTATAAAGTTTTTGAAATATTGTATGTGGAATCGTAATTTAGTTGTTAAGCTTTGACTATGTGAAAATCTAAATTTCCCTGATTAGTTGTTAAAATTTTTATTTAGCATGTTATTTATTATTTAAATTTTATGATGTTCCAAAAAAAAATTTGGAGCGCCACATATATTCTCATTATTTTCAGGTACATTTTCCATTTCAAGGGATAACTCTTCAAGAGGTTCCACTTCATGGGATAACTCTTCAGGAGATTTCACTTCAGGGGATAACTTTTTAGGAGATTTTTCTTTTGGAGGTTCTACTTCAAGAGGTTTATAAGTAGGAGATTTAGATAGATTTATAATAGTCTGTTTTGTGGGTCTAACCTCTCTAGGAGCATTAAGAATTTTTTTGTGGGTTTAGCCTTTTCAAAAGTCCTAGGTATCTAGAGCACCTCTTTAGGAGTGTAGATATAGCCTCTTCAGGAGCACTAGATATGATCTTTTCAGGAATATGAATTGTCTTATTCTTTTAAGAACTTAGTCTTTTTTTGCAAATGGGTCTACGCTTTTAGCATGACTTAGATACATTTACAACTATACCAGCAGATTGTTCTTCAAGAACATCAATTCTTGTTAGACATTAGCAATGGAATATAGGATTTTATTACATGTTTAGTGTTGGTGAAGGCATTGGTAATTAATTTGCTTATACTTGGGAAATAAATAATCCTTTAAACTTTTAGTTCACATTGATTAATACGATGATCAAGATAAGATAACATCGAATTATTTCAAGTGATTTCACGTCAAATTCCAAGCTGCAAATTTTCTTTCCTTGATGATGGGAAGACTGGTTCATCAAAATAACAATCCTCAAAACATGCTCTAAATCCATCACATGTTAAGGATTCAATATATCTAATAATAAATGGAGAATCAAAACTAACATAAACTCCAAGTTTACGTTGAAGACTCATTTGCAATAGAAACATATACAGCATAACCAAACATTCTAAATAAATAATATTTGATGGCTGACCAAATATAAGTTATAATGGTGAGTACTCATGTGTACAATTGGTTTAGCATGACCCCATGCTGAAATAGGTAATTTATTTTTCAGAAGCAAAGTTTGAGCGATCAACTAAAGCCATTTAATTTAATATTAAACTATACCATTTTGAGTATGAACATGGGTAGTAGGATGCTTGACATCAATACCAACATGTATGCAATAATCATTAAAAGTTGTGTTACGAATGAGATTATCTAGTTAATATATCTATAAAAATCATGAAATAACAAATAGTCCATGTTGATATGAATGGGATAGTCTAATAATTAATTTTCTCAGTGAACAGACAGAGCATGGATGATCTCTTGGTAAAAGAATCTTTTGGTTCTTTAATAGATGTTTTATTTGAATTTTTAATAATTCAATACATCCTTATAGATCCTGAATGCTCAGGATAATCATGTCCTAACATATTTGTTTTTGGATTATAACATACGGTGCATTAAGTTAGAGCACTTACGGTGTATCTCAACATTTGATTCAATTGCTTTTATTGATGTATAATACAACTCATATGAATATCAAAAAATCTTAGAAATAATATATAGATATTCTTCTTTACCTTTACGTATGGTTTCAATAACCAATCGACATATATCTTTAAAACATATGAGATGTCTTTTGGATTTGGTAGTATATACTTCATCAATATTAAATTTGATTTCATTTGACAATTATAATATTGGCCCTTCCAGAGTTTTCAATCAAATTTGCAGAACCTGAGATTTTACATTAGTTTTTGTCATCGTCAAATATTTTTCATTACAAAGAATTATGGGTGTCTTTATACTGTCTGCTAATTTAATATTTTACTCAACATTTTAGAATTAGTCAATACTTTAATACAATCCATGTATATAGATAGCTAATCATCATTTCCAAAACATAATCAAACAGGAAAATATAAATTCCAAAAACATAACTAAAACAAATATAATATTCAAAAATCAGTGTGAATATTTTCATTACCAAATAATCTTTTTTTTTCCCCCTTTTATTGAGGCTTGTTATCTAGAAGACAAACGCTCTGAGTTGAAAAGATTTCAATAGTAAAACATTGTTGATGAATAGTATTTTGAGAAAATTGTTAAAATAATGCACAATGATGAATAGTGAACTTCCGGGTAAAAAAGATGAACAATAATTATTTATGCATAATAATCACTCTATTTTCTAACATATTTATTTGCCACATAATATGCACCATGCATATGCAACATGAATACATACATCATTCTTGGGAGATTCTATTATGTAAACTTTTTTTCCTTTTTCCTGTGATATCTTAGGATTATTCCACTTCAGGTGGAATGACATGATATTTTTGTTTGAATATTTCTGAACATGTCCCCTACTAATTCTGTAATTTTACCTCAGTCATGTCCAAAACCATGACTTCTCCCTCATCCACGACTATGAAATGCAACCTCATGCATTTCAGGGAATGAAACAGAGCTAGTAAGGAGAGATTGATGATTTTTCAATAAAAGTTGCTTGGTTTGTTTAGCCACAAGAAGGCATGAAATCAGTTCATAGTACTTTGTAGATCGACGCTCTTTATATTGCTACTACAAGAGCATAGTATTGATGTGAATATTTCAACACATGTTCTATAGATTGTACTCACTAATTGATTCAAAATTTTGTAACTTCAAGTACAATCAATTATAGGAAGCTTTTTGGAAGGGTAACAGTTTTCTGGTACTCGTATTTCTCCTTCAAATTACTAAACAAAAATAGTGAATCTGTTACCGTGGGGTATTCAGTTTTAATTCTTCTTAGAGATAGTGGCGAATGAATATCATTGCCTTTGTGCAATCTTTCAGGGATGCTTTATTTTCATTTTTAATAGTATCTCCAAGATCCATTGCCTTAAGGTGGATCTCAATATCAAGTATCCAAGATAAATAAATTTCCTAAAATATCAAGATCTAAGAATTCTGATTTTAAAGGACTTGATATATTTGTGCACTCAACACAACAATAATAATATATTTAGTATTACGTGAATATATTAAGAAAAATATAGAATTAGCCTTATCATGAATCGTTCTTATAAAATATTTATTCAAAATTTATTTATACCTACCTCAACCACATTGTAAAAAAACCACACCAACCTTATTTGTATATGATTATTCTTTTCCTTCTCGGTTAATTGAGAATCTCAAATGCGAGATAACGTATTATAAAACTAAAGAAAATAAAGAAAAAAGAGCCACAATATAAGAGGAAATAAAGAGTTTTTTTTTTTTTCTATACTTTTATTACCATGCAAACTCACCTATTTATAGGTGATAAAACCCTCACTATTCACCACGCCATGTGATTTACCACATGGCGTACCACACTTTTCACACAGTAAAACTTTATCCTATTTCTATTTTGGTCTAAAAACTCATTAAAATTTTAATTATATATATATATATTTTTTATTTTTGATGATAGTTATCCAAATATTTTATAACATGTTCGATATAGCACCCATTTCCCCCAAATCATTCAACAGAGAATGAATTATTGTCTGAACTTTAAGATAGTGATATGGTGACCTTTCTTTTTGTCATTATTGAAGGAATCAAAATTCAGGTGAAGTGTCAATGTTGAATACTTTTTCTCTCCATTTTGTGAATTGTATGGGAATCTTCGTTTCATAATTAATAATTATTAGAAATTTAAATCAATATCTTATTACTTTAAAATTGAAGTTGATTAAGATTTTTTTTAGAATTTATAATTTTAAACTTCTCAAATTTGAGTGATACATTTCAATAACAAATATTTTCAATGAGTGCAATGTGCACGTGTACTACAACAAATTAATATTTTATCTTATTTTAAAGATAAAAATTTAAGAACAAAATATTTTAGTTAATAAAGGAGTTATCGTTATATTTTTAACTTATTTAAATTATTTTTATCTATTAAATTATAAGTAAAAATTATACTAAATAATTTGACACAAACTCTCAAAAAATATAATAAATTATAGGCAGTTCATGTTACTGCACCAAACAGCATTTGTTGGTAATCATGCAAAGATTATGCTGGCAAGAATTTTTTCGGCCTGGTTCCAGATTAGGATTTAGATAGCCCAGAATAATATGGGCTTAAAAAATACGGGCCTGGTTTGATTCGAATAATGGGCCTTATCATTTCTAAAGCGTGGAACATATCTTAGAATTATGATTGGCGCTTTCTATATTTGAGTTCACTCTCGATATGACCACGAATCCTAATTAAAAACACTAATTAGGGTACCAAGTAATGTTAGGTATCATGAAAAACCTTTCATGAAAATAATCATGAAAGGTTTGTGACTCTTGGAGGTGATGATTATTGATCCCTAACTTTTCTCATAAACATATCAACTACACTCAAATATTAAGTGAAATCCACATTCATGTCTTGTGTTGTGATATATTTATTGGTATATGATTAGTATTTCTAGCATTACTGTTGATATAATGGTGATAATTTAAAAGAAATTATATATATATATAATATTAAAGTTTGACCATTATAATTAAATAAATTATTTTTAATTTTATTAATTTAAACTCTAAACTTTTGATTTATTTTCAATTTAAATTATTTATCTATTTTTGTTAATTAAATTGAGAGAAAAAAAATGATATTTTAGTTATTAAATTCAATAAAAAAATATTATTTTAGACATTTTATATACATATGCATTGAGTTTAATGATTAAAATAATTTTTTTTGTCTACTTTACTTAATGGAAATAGATTAATAATTTAGATTTAAAGCAAATCAAAAGATTAAAATTTAAATTGATAAAATCAAAATTTTAAGATTTATTTTATTACAAAGGTTAAATTCTAAGATTTCTTTTATAATTTCTCTGATAATTTATTACACAATGGGACATTAAAATTTATGTCATTAAAAAAGGGAAATTATTAACTTTTACTCATATTAAACATTTTTTAAGCCATTAAATTATTATTTTTGGACTAAAATTAAATGTTCAAGCAAAATTTTAACAGTAGTTTTACATGTACCAATTAGTATACTAACTAGTATACCAATACTAGTTATGACATTATTATTGATTTAATTAATTATACAAATTATAAATACTAAAAATATTTTAAATAATGTCATATTATCAATTAAAATACTAATTGATACATACAATATTATTCAAATTTTAATAACCTTTTAAACAAAAGCGGCTTATCGAACAAGTATTTTGCAAGGTCAAACCCACCACACAACCCTGAAAGGACTAATCAAACTTTCAGAGTGAAATCAAACTTTATAATAAAAATATTCATCTATAATTGACACATCAAATCTCCAGCAGAAGCATCATTTCTTGAATCTCATCCAAATAAATAACAAACAAACATTCTCAATTAATTTCATGCCGCATAAACCAAATGCATTATTTGGAGTTCTTAAATATATTAATCGAAACCCCATAACTAAATTGAAATTTTCAAAACATTTTTAACAAGAACCCAAATTAGTTTTTGACTTCAGCATGGCCTACACCGGGGCTGTGACCAGGGGATGTGTCCAGACTTTCACCATGCACTGATTTCTTCGATAAATCTTTTCTGTGCCATCCAAATTTTCCATAACCATGTGCATTTTCTCGCTGCATGGAATCCACTTTCTTAGCTGCCAAAAGGGTGGCTTCTATCTTGATCTTCTGTTTGTATTTGTTAACCTCACAATCACACAAGGCATGTGATGATGAAGAAAGAATAACAAGAGAGATAAACATTGCTACAAGCAACAAAATCTTAAAAGCCATAGTTACATTTCACAAGCTCATAGTCGAACCTAGTACTATATTTATAAGTGTCAAGAGTGTTCACTCACTCTATGCTTTTTCTTTTTAATATTTAAATTAAATTTTTTTGATCGTCACTCATTGTGGTTTATACTTGACAAGTAGGAATCTTAGAATCGTCAAATGGACAAAGTGGAGTTTCTTGCATGATTACCTATAATTTAAGATTTCATCTCCATAGACAGATTTCAAATAAAAAGGATTTGAGTTTTTTTTAATTTTAGATTGGAAAAAGGAATCGAGGTTATTTTATAAAAATATAAAGAAGAGTAGCCTAATATGATCTTTTGTGGGTTTATGAAGTTTTAATTGTGTTAATTTTATCATTTAATTTTTTTACATAATGTAGTCTAATTGATAGCACTAATTAAAAAAGTGAACAGAAATTAAAAATAAAATATTTCATTCAAAAAGGAGTGCACTATTTCAAATTGGAAGCAACCCTCTCAATTATTTTGAGTGTAATTTGTCCTTTGGATAGATTGAGAAACTAAAGATAGTGTAGGATACAGTAAGAGAAGTATTTTATTATTTTTGTTTACAGTGGCGGATCTAGAAATTGTACGAAAGGGGCGGCATAGATTTTGGAAGGCCTGAAATAAATTATATAAATTTTAGAGTCAAAATGTTAATTTTTTTATATATAAATTTTCAAAATTATGAGTGTTTTTTTTTTTTTGGAAATAAATTATATAAATTTTAGAGTCAAAATGTTAATTTTTTTATATGTAAATTTTCAAAATTATGAGTTTTTTTTTTGGGTATATGGCCTTAATATCTAAAAAGTCAACTTAGTGACTTATTTCACATTACCTCTATTTTGTTACATTTCTTTTCATAATAAACAAAAATTTAACTTATAAGTCATACCCAAAATAATTATGTATCCAATCTTTTTTTTTTTTTCCCTTAAAATCTTTATTGATGTAATATTTTGATTTGCATCACTAAAATTTTACTTTTACTACCAAAATAAATAAAAAAATAACGACATTTTTAAAAATTGGGAAGTCATTGCCCTTGTCCCGTTTGGCAAAATAGTTGAGACTAATCTAGTCTATCAAAAGATAAAATAGACTAAAAATTAATAAGATAAAATGTCACATCAAACTATAATCATTTTATTTTTCTCTTATAAAATTACAAAAAAAAAAAGAGTTAAAATTCATTTCAAGCGGAACTTTTAACTAAGTTAAAATAGTCAAAAAATCAAATCAAAAAGTCCGACTAAAAAATTTTTTTCCAAGCGAAGGCTATGAAACTTTTAAATTTATCATGAAAAAATATTCAAATTCAATCTTGAAATTCATATATTTAAATTACAAAAGTCTACTGTTTCAGAATAGTATATCCAAACAATAACTCAGATTTTAGATCTATGGTGTATGTTTATACACCACCTGATGTCAGGACTACGGCATGAATAAATCTTGACCATTCCTTTTAAATTCGGTACAAATTGTGAGACTCTAGAATTGTTCAAATAAATTATCATATCTATTTATTTTTATTTTTTTTAAGATACGAAAAATCATACGGAGGTGGCGTAGCGTGGCGTGGCGTGGCGTGGCGTGATGCACAGCTCATGCTCCAACCTGCTAATTTTAATACAAATATGTAGTTTTAAAATTTTTACCAAATATCTTATATGGATATGATACTCATATGAGATCATATTATGTAGGTGTCATACCTATGTGAGACATTTGATAAAATTTTTAATAAAATTTTTAACATTATTCATTTTATAACCCTCACGAGTCTGTCTTCAAGTGCCCACCAAAACCCAAAATAGAAAACTTTATTTTAACATTGTAGACAAACCTTTTCGTTCTAGTGAATATCATAAGTGAAGCCCACAATTACATAAATTTATTGTTTACTCTCACCACATTATTTAACTAGTATTTTTGATAAATAAAAATTTAAATTTGTTTCTCAATAATTTATTGTATTAAAGATGAATCAACATATCTCATTCTTAACATTTCTTATTAAAGGTCAAGTTTGGCTAAATTAAAAAAGTGCACTTATTTCATCTTTTTATCTTTTTTGAGTCACATCAATCAACATCTCCTCTCTACTTTTTTTTTACACATAATACAAGAAAAGTCAAAAAGTGTACTTATTTAGGCCAAGTTTGACATAACCTAAATAATATAAAAAGTTAAAAAGTCATTATTCTATTTAAATCACATCATCTTATTTAAATCACATCACCTCTCTAACACATCACATCAAATCAAATTCAAACCCAACCTATATAAACCAATAAATCAAAAAATATACTTTTTAAAAACATCTCAAACTTGACCTAAATAATGTCACGATATATTTTACTACTAATCAAGAACACTTTAATTGATGTCTTTTGGTGATTTATCAATTTTAAAAATAAATTCAAGCCAAAGCATCGAAGTGGGGGTGTAACAGTGAGGCTGGTCAATACCATATTAATATTATGAGCTTAAACTAACTTAACGGCCACTCTGGGCGCTTGTGGGTGGGGTCCAAATAACTTTTGATGTAATTAATATTATTATTATAAGGATTTTGAAACACCTAGTATTTGTCCAAGCATTACAGCTCTAAGATTCCATCTTTATAGTGTATGCAGGTCAACATAAAAGGTTAAGTTTGACATCTTTAAAAAAAATTAAAAAATTATTATTTTATTTAAATTACATTATTTTATTTAAATTACATTACTTCTCTATCACATTATTTCAAATTTAATTCATATTTTATAAAAAATTAAAAAATACACTTATTTAGAACATCTTAAACAACCTCAAAGTACTTTATAATATATACGTGCTGACATGGACGGAATTAGCCCCTTATGTGAATATTATTATTTGTTATAGGATTTAATATATATATGTATATATATATTATTTTATATATAAAATGACCTCAGTATAAAAATGTATATATGTCATTCTTCTTCTATTTTAAATTCTATTTTTATTTTACATCAAAAAAACTTATTCATTCTATTAGAAATTACTTCTATGGGATTTAAATTTTTTTTATGTATATATAATTTATATATCATATATACATACATGTGTGTTTTGTGTATATGGTGAAAAAAATTATTTTTTTTAACCCATTCGATACTAAAATCTTGCTTCTGTCCCTGTGTGCTAACCTTTCTTACTTTGCCCTTTTTATAAAATATATTCCTTTTACTGCAAATATTTTAAGCTTCGTGACCATGCACTACAACATTTTCATAGTTTAATGACATTTGAAAGTGTCACAAAATTATTTTTCTAATGATATTTTTTGGTCTTGTGGCATTTTAAACAAGTGTCATTTATACCCGTGCCATGGTAGATACTAGTGGCACCTCAATGACACTTGCAAGTGCTACTACACCATCATTGCTAAAGACTTTTAATGACACTTTGATACCATGATAGACACTATTTGTGATATTATCAGGCGCCATTAAAAAAAGAATTAGTGGCACTTCAGTGACACTTTTAAGTGCCATTACACCATCAAGGCTAAAGACTTTTAGTGACACTTTAATATCATGGTAGACACTATTCGTGACTCTATCAAGTGCCATTAAAAAAAACTTACAATTTAAAAAATGCCACTATATGGCCTTTTAATGGTGTTTGTTATGCCACAATTGATATTTTTAATAACTTCATAAATGCCACTAAATTCAATTCATTTGTGCCATTAAATGGATATAAGTGTTATTGGAGCTTATTTTAGTGACACTTTGCAAAGCTATTACCAATAATACAAAATGCCACTTATATGTTCTTTTCATTGACACCTTTTAAAGTCACAACCAAGCATGCGTAAATGCCTGTAAAAATTGATTCAATTTTATAAAAAAAAATGAATATTAATTGGCACATCTTATATTAATTTGACATCTATTCATCTTATAATATTTTCATAATAATAAACAAATATTACCACCATAGGATCATCACATCAAAAATAAAAATAAAAATTCAAACCACAATCATTTTTTTAATATAAAAATATAAGTTTATTTATATTGCAATAAAAATCATAATCAAAATTATTAAAAATTCTATTACACTAACAAAGTTAAAGCAAAAAAAATTATTCCAACCATAAATTCTAAAAAGCCATAATGATATTCATCTTATGGAGAAACAAATTATGAAAACAAATTCAGTTCTCGTAGGTGTTAATTTTTGACCACACAACCAAATAAGGAAACTTAGCAGGAAGGCACCAACAGAATAGATTAAGCCCGAACAACCTGCTACAAAAAGATAAGAATCCGACGGTGGTTCATCCACTCGGGGGCACTCCGACGATCAAGTCAGTAATCAATTATCTCTCAAAGATTATAAATAGTGCATAACTCACTGGACAGAGCACAAAAGTATACCTTAGACCCACGAGGGTGGCTTACTTTTATAGTCAGGACTAACCTGATCCCTGTAGAAGCCTAGCTTCAATGGACTTTTGCTCAATGCTCATCTGGGACTCTTAACTAGATAGAGATAAACTCCTTAAGAGCTTTATCTTTATCGCATGAGGTCTCCCAATTCTAGGACTCCTATCATATCCGTTTACCTCGATTCCGATATCATAAGCGACCTCGGCCTAGCCAAGATCATCTAGACGCATAACCAAGCCACGTGGCACCTCTGTTGACCGTTGGCATAACTGTAACCCGCATCTTGCCATTCATAAAATATGTCTCCATAGTTCCCAAATTCTCAACCTTACTTGTATAAATATTCTCTGCTAGCATCCATAACTTGCGAAATCTACATCTAAAAGATAAACATATAAAGGTAATTGAAACTATATTAAGTTAATATAAATTTATTAATGAAATTAGTATTTACGAAAGAAATATACCACAAATGGAGCAGGCCAAGTAACATGAATTCCAATAGTTTGTCCAATTGTTTTGACAAGTCCATATGATCAGATCAATCTCTCATTAGGTTTGACTGACACTTGAACATGTACCTCCCAATAGTTAGGTCCTAGCTCTTCCCCTTTTACTTCTTTAGATGGATTTGTGCCTTTAAGTACTTCGATTGCAAGCTTTACATTGGTCTAATGATACTTTTTAGAACAACTATATCTCCCACCTATAAATTAAGATTTAACAACTTAAGTAATTATATATTTACAATTAATAAATAATATTTAAAAAATAAACTAGTACAAAGTGCCAGAGTGAAGATGATCACAACTGAAAGTGATATGCATTTCTCTAGTAGATAAGCAAGCCACATGATTTAATCACTTAATTGGTTCACCACACTATAACAAATTATATAAAAGTAACAACCATAAGTCTTTAGACCATATCAGACAATAGCTTAAATAATTAATCACAACCAAAGGCACCAATCAACAACAATCAAAACCATGCCCATTATCAATATCAGGATCTCCTAAACTCAACAATGTAAGTCAAATGTAATTGTGAAAAATGACAATCAACTAATTACTTTCAAGCACGATTTTGAGGGAATCAGAAAGAGCCTATGCGGTTGAGAGATGTCTTGTTGAAGCTTCATAAGAAAATTAAAAAAAAAAAAAGCACAAGCTTCGTCATGTCATGATTTTTACTATGTAGCACATTTTGTCTAGATTTAAACAATGGAATTTAGGGCCACAATATTCATTCCTTGGTTAATTGTAAGACAAGTTTTGCATGCTATTCTAAAATGAAGCTGGAAGTAATGTGATATATATGACTAGCTCTTAACAAACGCCAATCAAATCATCCATTATAAATTCATAACTATCCAATTCTTCCAACATTAAAGTAACAACAAATAGTCAAAACAACTTAAAGTATGTAAAATTAGAAAATAATCCACAATGCCAAATTATCAAAATACTATTGTGAACCCTAAACTTCAGAAAACAAAAGTAGTCCGAAAAACATGTCCTACAACCGGGGTAGCAGCAGAATGAGGCGGGGCGGGATCACACTCCGTCACGATCCCGATGGTGAAATACCTCGTCCTGGCCCCGATCCCGACAGAACCCATAACCACCGTCCCGTCCAGGTCCCTAACGAGGATCGGGTTTCTGACCAAATTCCCAACCAATTGATCAACATGTTCATCAACAAGCAGAGAGAGAGAGAGATTTTTCAACAACGGATCAACAAACAAAATTTTTTTAACAACACATATTACAAACACAAGAACAAAAAAAAAAAAAAAAAATGTATGTATACATTCATTACACTGTTCAATACACTGTGCAGCACACATGAGATATATTGTTCATCAAGATATAATATAAATAACTTGGAAAAAAAAAAATTTGTGCATCAATGAACAGAGATATGTATATATATATATAGAGAGAGAGGGCTTCATCACGATCATCTGGTCATAGTCGTGGTATGGTCATCGGTGATGGTGGTGGTGGCCGGATCGATGGTATGGGAGGCGGGAACATTGTTCGTTGTGTGAGAGAAGCGACAATGAGGAGAGGATGATCGGCGGCGAATGGTAAGCGGCAATGGGCGATTAATGATTCTGAATGAAGCGAGCTATATGCGGTGATGGGCGATCGGCGATAAGCGGTGACGATCGGTGATGCAATGCAGCGAAACCCTAACTCTTAGCAGCGGCGTGGAGAGAGAGAGCGTGTTTGTGTTGTGTGTGAGAGAATTGAGTAGTGTTTCAACACAAAACCCTACACGTATATATATCGGAAGGGCAAATTAGTAATTTTACATCGGGGATTATTCAGGGCGGGGATCGGGGTCGGGCCGAAGTCAGGATCAAACGTATCCCCGTCCCCGGCCCGAAGATCACTGGGGATACATTTTTTAATACCGTCCCCGGCCCGTCGGGGGTATTTTTCGGGGAATCACCGCTTAATTCGGGGCCGGGGGGTTGGGTCCCCGTCGGGCCGGGTTCCGATTGCCATCTCTACCTACAACCGTAGTTATTTCTCGTCATCATTGTAGTTCCAACTAATCCTGCAAAGGAAGCTTGGCTGTGCTTAAACAGAACGCACCCGAGTCACCAAGAGACAAAACGGGTCAGTATACAAGTATATTGGTATGAGTACAAGATTTGACACCCACGTGTCCACCAGACACAAACAAAAGTACATTTAATTCTGGTTACGGGACAAGACAAATAGTTTCACCCGCATTGAGACGAATGGGTAGTTTCCTGAGATATGGTAGCATAGTTTCTTGGTCGTACATAATTAAATATAAATTGAGTATAAAAATAAATAAATAAAAATAATATGGTGGATCAGTCCTGTATAAAAAGTTAGTGAGACCCACCATTCTGTAAAAAATAAAGTTAGTATAATTTAATCATAAGTAAATTACTAAAGAAGTATAAAAAAAAATGCACTGTTTCATGTTTAAATCATTTGAATTGACTAAAACTCAAAGAACAAAAGTTGTACAAAATCAAATTTCCTAAAAAGAGTTTTGAATGCATTTAGTAAGCCCGAACAAGTTGAGAGAAAAACTTGATAGAAAGAACCTAGAGCGGAATTGACGAAAAGTACGAAATTTGAAAATGAAAAGAAATTGCCCTTGATGATTTTTTGGGAAAAGTTCAAAACACGAAAAGTGTTTAGAATAATATTTTACTTTAGTTTCATAAAAATCAATGAAAATGAGCTCGTTTAAGTGGGTTCAAATAGTATCTAAATGCATTGCTAAAATGAATAAAAATTATTGTAACTAAGATTATTCGATTACAAGTTCTAATCGATCTTTTAGTAAAAATTAAAATACAAAAATTTTCTAGAACTACGTATACATGCCTATGCCCAAATTTAAGTAATTTATCAAGGTCATTTATTATTTTTCAAGATGTACAAATCAATACAATTTAAATTATACCAATAAGTTCATATTTAAATTCTTTGTACCTTAACTCCACCATTTCGCCCTTACTTCCGATCTACACATATATCCCATGTGCCTCCTATATACCTAATAGCTCGAAGCCAAACTTACGGAGATATCGTCGAGTTTGACTCACACTTCTCGGACAATTAGCATATATATGTGGCGTAAATCAAAGCACTTGTCTACTCTTGAGAACAAGGCAACAATTTATATATATACATAATCCCTCATCTACTCATGAGAATAAACATACTTGAGCCTAAGGCATTCAAATATATCTCATAATCCTCACTTTTTTTAATACACTTTTTTCCCACCAACACTCAAATAAAACAATAATTCATGGAGTCACAGTGTAGTATTTAGAATTTATCTATGGGTTCCAAGTTTATTTTAATTTCAAATATCCATGAGTATGATTACAACTATAAAATAAATACATATTGTGGGGACATATTTTGTGAATGACAACACGTGGCTAAGGTGACGCTGAAGTGTCAGCCGAGGTGCCACATGTCTTGGTCATGATGCCGAGGTGATCTCAGCTAGGCCGGGGTTATCTGCGGAGATATCGGAATCCGAGATGAGCGAATAAGAGACAAGAGTCCTAGAATGGAGGAGGGCCTTAGTTTGGATAAAGATAAAGCTCTCAGGGAGTTTATCTTTATCCTAGCTGGGAGACCAAGATGAGCATTGAGCTAAAATTCATTGAAGCTAGGCTTCTACAGGGATCAGGTTAGTGCTAGTTATAAAAGTAAGGCACCCTCGTGGGTCTAAGGTAGGCTTTTGTATTCTGGCTAGTGAGTTAAGTACTATTTGCTATCTTTGAAAGATAACTGAGTACTGACTTGATCGTCGGAGTCCTCCCGGGTGGACGAACCACCGCCGGAGTCTAATCTTTCTGTGACAAGTTGTTCGGGTGTGATCTATTCTGCCTATGCTCTCCAGCTGAGTTCCTATTTGGCAGAGTGGTCAGAAATCAGCACCCACAATTTGGTGTCATCTATGGGAAACGTAAGGAGAATAAATGGCAGAAAGAAAAGATTGAGGGTGACATCCCTAGCGGGAGTGGTAAAAACGCCGATCCTAACGTTGATGAGGACAACTGTAATGAAGAACCTCAGGATAAGAATCCCAGAGAAAAGGACATTGGCCAAGAGGGAGACGTATCGAAGAAAGCATGTCAATGCGGGTATTACAACGAAAGCGACCTCTAGATATGGAAAGCTAGATACCTCAGGAGGGACGGCAAGATGAAGGGAATGGCAAACAAGTTGGCAAACCTACAATCGGTTGTCAACTTCATGATACAGAACAACGTCATGCAGCCACCGTTTCCATTGGAGGACAAGCCAATTCCAGTGGCCAAGAACGATGCCCAGAAAGGGGGACAGAAAGCAATCCCTACAATCCCTCAACATGACAGGGCAAAGGAGCATTTGCATTGACCTTCACGGAAGGTCGGATGAGAAGAATCGTTGAGATGAGAGTCTTAGAAGACACATCGTGCCAAGGAAACTTATGTCAAGGAACATTGGCATGTTCAAAGGAAGGAGCTTTGTTTTGACACGATGAATGAAGGGAGGTCCAAGAGGACTCATAGTGACACCGGGAGTAGTGCATCAAAAAGGCTGAAATCCGTTGATAGCCGAGCTCTTGGACGGACTAAGGAGGATTTGAGGGATTACCTCTAGAGGAAGCGACAAGATACCACAGTCATATCTCCAGTCAAGCCGAGAATACCGTTCTTAATAGAATTGGATAAGTTTGAGGCCCCGAAAAGGTTCCATATGCCGAGATTCCAGATATACAACAGTAAGTCCGATCCTAACTTTCACGTCGACTTATATTTGAACTCAATGGCACTGTATATCAGGAACGAACCATTGCTCTACAAGGTGTTCCCCTCATCCTTTGGGAAAATCACATCAGATTGGTTTCACAAATTGTCGAAAGGAACTGTAAAAAGTTGGAAAAGCCTGGCCGAGATGTTTGTGGCCAGGTTTGTTATAAACAAACTGTAGCCGTTAAGGGTAGACTGCCTGATGGCTCTGAGAATTGGTGAGGATGAAAGCCTCATGGCTTATGCCAAAAGGTATTATGAGGTATTTAAACGAATACCAGGGTGTAACAAAGAGTTAACGGTCATATATTTTAAGAACGGCTTAAATGATGACTGCCGGCTTCGAAAGTCACTGGCAAAGACACTGCCAAAAAGTATAGAGGAACTCATGGCCATGATCGAGAAATATGCGAGAGCTGAAGACGACACGCCAGAGACAAAGGTGTCGAAATAGGAGAAGAAAAATATTTCATGCCAAGCGAGGTTGAGGTAATATCTTGGATATAATAGGCAAGAGCGAGGTGAAATTCGCCTGCATACTACCACCGTATTCCTGATTTCGATTTATAAAGTTCTGGAAAGATTCAAGAACCAGCTGTACTATAGAGCCCCAGAAAAGATTCCTAGCGAATTCATGGGAAGAAGCCTGGGAAAGCACTGTGTTTACCACAATGAAAATGGACACTTGACATAGGGTTGTAGAGCCCTAAAAGCGCATTTGGAAGATCTGGTAAGACAGGGTCACTTAAGGGACCTAGTAGATGAGGCCAGAATAAGAGAAGAGTAAGCAAGGCTACCCCAGGCATCGGCAACACCACCTCCACCAGCACCGCAACTGCAAGCAGACAAACCTCGAGTGATCAATGTGATTCACTCAAAGGTCAATGAGAGCGAGATACGTGGAGAGACTCAAAGGGTAAAACACTTACAACATGTGTATCAGGTCCAGCAAAAGAGGCCTAGGGCAGACGAGTACTAGGGACCAATGGTGTCATTTACTGAAGCCGACCTAGACATGGTGCAACATCCACACAACAATGCTCTGGTGGTATCCCTCAAGATTGGAGAATGCCAAGTAAGGCGCATTCTGATTGACCAAGGCAGCTTTTGTGACATCATATATGTCTGATGTTACAAGGAGCTCAGCCTTCACCAAGATGATCTGGAACAGTCCAATAGTCCAATGGTCGGGTTCAATAGAACGCTAACATGGCCCCTGGGAGCAATAAGTTTGGAGGTACAGGCAGGCACCAAGAAGGTAAGTACAGAATTCATAGTAATTGACACCCCCTCCCTTTACAATGTTATCTTGGGGAGGCCATGGTTGCATAATGAGAACGTTCCTCAACATCGCACCATTCTGCGGTTCCCATGAGCATGAAATTGAGGAGATCGAAGGATCAAGTGTAGGCAAAGAATTGCTCCGTGGCAGTAATGAAATCCATCTTCAATGTACGAGAAGCAGAAACAGTAGAGATTGAAGACGAGGACATGGAGGTCCTGGATGACGTCGGCAAAGAGTTGGCCGACAAAAGAAGCGAGGAAGCCTTGAAGAAAATTCTGGTCCAGCAAGGAGATGAAGAGCGCTTCTTCCTCCTTGACTCAAGCTTGGCCGAGAAGAAAGAAAGGGAGTTAGAAGCATTCTTGCGAGCAAACATAGAGGTGTTTGCTTGGACGCCATATGCGATGCTTGTCATTGATCCCGAGGTTATATGCCATAGACTAAACGTAGACAGGTCGGCTAAACTCATCATTCAGTAAGCAAGGTATAGCTCAGCTTTTCGCGCTCCCTTTCGGAAGAATGAATACCCCTTACAGTTCAGACTCCACTTGTGTTGGTTTTGATCTTGGTTTCACAAGTGGAATGTGAAACAATGGAAACACAAAAGAGTCCAACCGCAATTTCTTTTGGAAAATTGATGTTTGAATCAAATGCCAAAATGGTGCTTTTGCGATTTTAGAGTACCCACCTAAATATTTATTTTTGAGAAATTTAGGAAACCCATGACTCGTGCCAAAAGCCATTAGTCTGTCGTTACCAAAGTGTCTTGGTTCAGGAACTTAGGTGTGAGAGGGGAAGGTCAATAATTGAACACCCCACTCACCCGATTAAAGATTGGCCTTTACTAATCATAATGTGATTTTTATGTACAGTATATGCTCTTGTTCTATATGTAACATACAAGTATAGACTAATTTCACAAAAAGTTGGAACGTTTGATTTCATGTTTGTTTTGAAAAAAATATTTTGAATATGTATCACTGCAAATAGTGGTCCCATATATACATGAATCAGAGTATCCCAATTCAGGTGATTAGACTTCATCCACAGGCATTCAAACAGGTATATCAAATAAGCAGTTAGCCTCATGGTAGTATGTTTGATATGATAACATTCACACTTATGCAATATGCTAAAGCAAAAATGCTTACTTAATGTCCGAAGGCGAGTCCGAAAAGAAAGCAAATAGTTAGAAAAAAATGCATGATCCTAATTTAATGACTAATGCAGCACATGCAATGTGCAATTTAGGTTCGGCTAGTAGTATGGCATGTGAGTCAATTCAAAGCATGTGATAGCACATGTATGCAAGTAAGGAGTTTGAATTTGACATTTGAATAATATGATGAGCGAACTTTTATGCATGTAAGCGAATGGATGCAAATCATAGAAAATACTAATTAAACATGATGTCCCTAATCTAACCATCATAAGCGTGAAAAGAAAAGGAGATAGAATGGGGGTTGGTAGACATACAAGTTATTACATATTTGTTCTCGAAGGAGGGTCCGAATGTCCAAGTATCCAAACAAATAATTATTACAAAGCCAAATGAATAATAAATGAAAGGGGCTATCTAATTTATTACAATAATAATATACAATGATTGCTCGATGCTCCTCAGGAATTATTTTGTCTGCCTTGTTGGGATTTGTTCTGTTTCACCCCTAGTTACTGTTTTCAACCAAAAGTGTATTGTTTTGCAATTTATTGGAGCCTTGCCGACCCCAAAACGCGACTCAGTCGAGCCTCAAATAAATCCAATACTTTGTTTTCTTGTAGAAATCTGTTTTTTGTACCTGAGGTGAAACAGTGCAGACAGGGTATTCCTAGCCATGTTTGTCTTTTTTTTACCTTTCTCTATCATAAAAATACTCAAGAGAAGGTTGGAATCATCTCCAAAACTATCAATTAGCAAGTTGATTGCTTGATGATCTCGGATACAATTTGGACAATGATCAATAAATGCAATGAATAAACAACCACCACTCCCTCCTATCACGAAGTGAATTCAAGAAGAGAAGTAGAGACACTTCAGGATTCATCAAATTATCATGAATTGATGTAAAACAAGCCTTGACATAATAAACTCGGTATAACGTCCGACCGAATTCAATTAATCATATTGGTTCTTTACGTCGGTTGTAATCCAATTTTAACCAATTTTATTAGTCTTTTTTATTACCTTTCCATTTCTTTATCTTTTCTCCTGTTTATGCAAAAGTGATATTTACTTCCACTAAGTCCAAAACGCAATAAAGAGAAACAAGCATCAACTTAACCCGAGAAACAAATCTTATTATCTTCGGGGGAAATTATAAAGGAAGAGTCAAACTTATTTACAAGCGATAAGGGATTCCAAGTCAAACTCAAGATGTGCAACAAGGACTAGTCAAACTCAAAAGAGTGATAATGACTTAGAAAAATCCAAACTTGAGTGATAATGACTTGAAATCCAAACTTAAGAATAAGTGATAATGACACTTTCCTTGGTGCTTTCCAAGGGTCAATTAGTCCCTTAAAAGTAAACACACTGATGAATAAAGAGAAATGAAAAATAAAAGATTGTGCTTTAGTATAAGAACATGTATACATTTGGGGTAGTGAACCTCCAAAGAATTTAAACCATTAAGTATAGAACGTTTTATGCCTTTGGTAGTAAATCCCCTAAGAGATTAAATCAGTAAGCATAGAATGTTGTATACTTTTGGTAATGAACCTCCTAAGCATGAAACGCTTTATGCCTTTCGTAGTGAATCTCCAAAGAGATTAAACCATTAAGCATAGAACATTTTATAACTTTGGTAATGAACCTTCTAAGCATAAAATGTTTTATGCCTTTGGTGGTGAATCTCTAAAGAGATTAAACTATTAAGCATAGAGCATTTTATACCTTTGGTAATGAACCTCCGAAGAGATTAAACCATTAAGCATGGAAGAGTTCTTTTCTTATACTTGAACCACAATCTTAATTTTTCATAACATTTTAATCGAAATAAACAAAGAATGGAGGGAGGTTGCAGAGATAATTATGCGAAGTTGATTAATTGGTTCGTACAAACAAACTTGATATTTAAAATATAAATCATTGAAATAAATTAAACAGCCCCCTAATAGCATACAATAATGCTGAAACTAAGCTATAGAAAGCGAGCAAAATTAAATAAGATCAAGTTAGTAAACAAGTAGAAGGAATGGTGGCTAACCCCTCCACTTTTACAACTTCAAATCACATAGTTTAGATGTTGAAAAACAGCCCCAAAACAGTCCAAAATCAACCCCAAAACAGTGGAAAAAATTAGCAAAAACAAGTGGGAAACATAAGGATTCTAGCTTGGAATAAGGTTCAAAGAAGGGTGATTAACCCTTCCACCTTTGGGTAGCCTTTAATCACAAGTTTCAGCCCTCAAAACAATCCCAAAATAGTACCAAAATAATATCAAAACATAAGAAAAAGATGAACAAAGATTGAAATGAAAGTAAGGAAGCTTTACCTCTTGTAGAGAAGTGTTCTTGTTATAAATCAAACTTGATTCCAAAGCACCCTCAAGTTTGAGTATGATTTTCAATTCTCAAATCAAGATCCAAGTTCAAGCTCTTGTATGGTATGGATGGATGGAAGAACAAGGAAGAACAACGATGGTTTCAACTCTTGGATATTGCCTAACACCTTGATATTTCTCTTTGTTGGTATTTCTAACTTGATATTTCTCTTTCATATTTCTAACTTGATATTTGTAGACACCCCATTTTTGACCGTCCTCAAGACTTGGATGTCACCGCTTGAACACCCGGTGATCATCCTTGTTTGTGTTTGTCTTGAGTTCCCGGAGGTTTCGGCTATGCGCCTTGCCTTAGGATCTCTCGACTTGACTGTTTTGTGTTTGGTTTTACACCAAACACTTGTGTTTTGCCTTGGAGGGGCAGGTAATGGCTTGTGGGCCATCCCCCCACATCACTGGCCATGGCTTGAGGCCACCAGTTGTGTTTTGTTGCCACTGGCCAAATATTTGGCCGGCCGACACTATAGATGGTTGACCGGCCATCTTTTTTGGTCAAATTGCATTTTTGGCCGGCCGACTACTGTGCATCTGCTTTTGCAGATATTTTATGCTAGCTGGCATACATTTTGCTCCCCTCTATACACGTGTATGAAGGGATCTCCCTCTTGGCTAGCTTGTCTTGTAAGCTTACAAGATTGAACCTTTTATAAGAGGGAAGACAAGATTTTCATAGAGAGCTCTGGTTTTAGGGTTTGAGTTGTGTATCTATCATATATCTATATCTCTCTCTCTCTCTCTTGTATTTGTGTGTGTTTAGCCTTAGTATTGTACACAAACACCCACCATCACACCTCACCTTGATTGCTGAGGGGCCAGAGGTCTTTTCTTGAACTTTTTAGATTGGTTTAGAGCCAAAGAAGCAGCTGGAGTGCTGTTCTTGAAAGAGGTCTTCAAGGGTAAGGACTTTACCTTTAAATACCTCATTTTTGCATAGATTTTTTACCTATCTTGTAACTGTTTTCAGGCTTTGCGTATAATATATAAAAGTTCTGTTTTTGAGTCCTTTAAATAGTTGTTTAAGAGTGTTTTAAGCTTTGAGGTTGTTTGACCCCTCTTAAGGCTTGTTTGGCCTTTGTTTTTGTGCATTTTTGGTGAGCTCCGGGACCATTGTGTTTGGGCCTCCTCACCACTGAAATCTTGAAGGATTTCAATGGTGAGAATGGTGCCTTGAGGTCCCAAGAAGGAGAGGGCCACTCCCTCTCCTTATTGTCCTTGAAAAGGGTCATTTTTGCCTCTTGAGGGAGCATTTAGTTTAGATTCATGTTGGCCATGTCCTAGCTGTTATTTGTGCTTATTATGTCATAATATAGCTCTATTTTTAGTTAGTTTAGGTACACCATGCTTGCTTAGCATACATACCTTGTAATGCCATGTTTAGGTCTTAACATGCTTTAGGTTTTGATCCTTGTTCTAGCATGATTTTGGCCAAGCTTTGTGAAGCTTTTGTGTTTGTTTTAGCATGCCTAAGTTCTGTTTTTGATTGTTTTGGTCCACCATAGCATTCTTAACATAGCCACCTTGCATTTTGGCTAGTTAGCCTTAGGTGTGTGAGTGTGTAGCATGCTTTACTTGCATTATTTCAGTGGTTTGGAACCTCTTACCATGCTGTTTCAGTCCTTATAACATGCTTGCATACTTGCATTTGATGCTCCTTTGTTGCTTTAAAAGGTTGTTGCCTTATGCTCAGAATGTGCTTCTTTGTATGCTTGCATGTTTAAGCCACTTACTCATTTTTAGCCAAAAGTCAAAAGTTACTAAATTAGCCAAAAGCCAACAACCCATACCAAAAGTCAAAGATTCTCTTTTTCTCTACTTTTGCACATCTTTTGTAAAAAGCCAAAAGTCATTCCAAACATACTAGTTTTTTAGCTCATATTTTAGCCAAATAGCCAAAAAGTTACTAAATTAGCATGTTCCCAAACGAGGCCTTAGATGCCATCTAGGTGTTCCCTTAGCATTGTCTAGGTTCCGCTTTGAACCTGCTTTTTAAGTCCTCTTGGCCTTCTGAGACTTGGTTGACTTAGCTATGGTTTAAGTCTCCTTGACTTGCCTCAAGTACTTGGACCAATTACATGCTATGTTTGTCTTGTTTAAATTGGTTTGGCACCATCATTAACATGATTTTTAGAGTTTACATTGCATGCTAATTGTCCATGTTTAGGCTCCTTAAAGGTTGCTTGTTTGATGCTTAAGTGTTGGCCCATCAACATGTACATGTGTGTGTGTGTGTGTGTAGGCCCTCATTTCCATAGCATTGGCCACTGTTTTAGGCTTGTTTGAGGGCTGCCTAAATTAGTTTTAAGTCCACCCCTTTGCATGTTGTTGCATGCTCACCTTGTATGTTGTTGCATACTAGTGTGTTGTTGCATGATTGAATGAAGTCACATGCTTGCTTGCATGCTTGAACATCCACATTGTGTCTTGCATACTTGTAGATTGTATTGCTTCATGCCTTACATGATTCTTTACTTAGGTTGTATGCCTAACCTACATTGCACATTGCATTGCCATGTTGCATACTAGCCTCCATACCTAGGATGCATTGCATTGGCATGCATGTTTCACCTCTTGAGTTGAGTATGATAGAGGTTGAGCCCTTTTGTTTGATTATGTGCATTGCATTCTATATTGAAATGCATACTTAGTTTCTTGGGCCATCACGCATGGAAATGCACGATTGGTGGTCCGAGAATCGAGAACCATATCCCTTTGAGTCATGAATATGATAAGGGGTGTGATTAGTGCATACATTGCTTGAAATGCATTACCATGCTATGTTTTGCCCTCCGTCATTGCCAAAACAAATTGTGATGAAGATTTGGCCTACCGGCCATCTCAGAAGGCCGACCGGCCATCCATAAGTGGCCGACAGATTAATTTGTGGCCGGTGACCATTCTCCATGGCCGATGACCAATTCCCTCTGTCGGTGGTGTTCCACAGCATTCAGAGAAGCAACCCTGAGATTTGTGCAGTCTTCAGAGAAGGATAACAGTCAAAGCAGAGGCAACTTGTGCATGGCAGTGGCTTTCCGAGCGGAGCCGAGCGCGCATTGCATTGGGCCCTCTTCCCGAGGCTGTTTACTGCTTTCATTAGATTAGTTAATTTGTTAATTAATTAATTGGTCTGTAATATTTAATTAGCTTGTAGGTTAATTAAATTGTATTATTCTTTCGGTCCCTCCGAGCGAGGGCAAATTTGTAATAAGTGTGGGTGCGTGTGTGCATGTCTTCCAACCTCCACTTCTTTCTCCCTTTTACTTACTTGCTTTTGATGGTTAGTATTAGGACATGTTTACTTTAGCATACCTTATGCTATGCATGTGTGCATCATTCATTAGTATTGCATGCACCGGGCTCAGCACATCATGCTAACTGCATAAAGTATTTCAAATCTAACTTGAATACATGCTATCTGTGCATTTTCACATGTCATCCTTAGATTAGCCGAGCCTAGTCTATTGACATTTTGTACGTGTTGCATTAGCCACTTAACATAGACTTGGATCATGCATGATTGCTAACATGTTCTTGTCTTGGCTCGGAGTACATTGTAAGTATTTTTATGCTTTAGCATCTCGCATGAGTGTGAATGTTAACATGACAACATACTTACCATGTGGCTAGCTGCTTATGTGATATAAACGCTCAATGCTCAGAGATGAAGGTTGGATTGTTTGAGTTGGAACAACTCGTTGAAATCCATGTTTTAGCCTACTTGCGAGTAGCAAATTTCAGACATTTTTCAAACAAATGGATATGCAATGCTTCGTTCCAAATTAGGCGATCTAGTCTATACTTTTGTGTTGTGTGCATCACATAGTAATTCTAGCTAATTAACTGGAATAAGAACGTATAATGTTTTCAAAATCGGAAATCATGGTTAGTAGAGGCCAATCTTCGGATCGGGCGAGAGGGGGTGCTCATAGCTCACCTTCCCCAATCGTACCCAAGTTCCCGAACCGAGGCAACTTTGGTGATAACGGACACGTGGCCTTTGGTACCGAATCAGGGTTTCCTAAATTTCCCCATTAAAAAATATTTAGGTGACAACTCTATATCTAGCAAAGTAGTCCATGTTTGGCATTTCTTTCAAAAATCTGTTTCTCAAAACGATTTGTCGGATTTGGGCTCTTTGGTTCAGATTAAGAACCGTGACACCAATTAAGTCCGAACTGTAATGAGGCCCAAGGGCGCGTCTACAATATTGTTTTCTTAACTCTTGATAATGTTTTTTGTCTCTCTTAAAACATCACTTTGAGCCTTGTATTTATAGGCCTTGAGCTGTTGCTCCTCAAAATATCAGCACATTTGGACAGCTTTGAAAAGTCAAAAGGGGCGGCATGATCTCGATGAGGTCTGATCGGACTTCAAAATCTACATTCAGGCCCAACTTCAAACAGACATATCTCCATCATCTGGACTATGTTTCAGGTGATTCTTGAGTCTAAAATGAAGCCCCGAAAGTCCTCTTTCCAATGAAGGTAGCCTCACATATAAATTCTACGTGTGCTAAGAGATATGCCTATTTTAGTGAAGGTTGCTCAGTTTTGACCTAATCGGATTTATGTCTAACTTCAAACAGCTATATCTCCCTCATCCGGACTTGGTTTTAGGAGATTCTTCAGTCTAAAATGAAGCCCCGAAAGTCCTTTTTCAAATGGTTGTGACCTCACAACTAAAGTCTAAGTGTAAAAAGAGATAAGCCTGATTTAATGAAGGCTGCTTAGTTTTCTCTTAACGATTTTATACCCAACTTCTCCCCAACTAGTTTTCTTCCATTTCCTCCAATTGTCTTCAACTCCAAACCTTTACCCAGGATGTTTTAAAGATTTTTTTTTTGTTTTCATAGAGTTCACCTCCCTTTCATTTATTTCTACTTTGTCCTTGCTCGGTTTACCGACAAGTGTAGTTTTAAATAAAATTTAAGCCTCGGAATATCGTAGAAGCATTTAGACAAATATTTTAAAAGAGGGTTTTGGTTTAAAATAGTTTGGCCAAAATGAGGTGCAAGGTTTGGGATTAGAGCTTGAATCTAAATTTCTTCACTGAGAATTCAAAAGATTGAACAGTGTAACTTTCATCATCGGGTGTTCGAAATAAAGCGCCTAAGTCTTACGAGCGGTCAAAATTAGGGTGTCTACAGTTGCCCCATTTTGACAGAACTTGAAGTCATTTCGTAACGTGAGTGAATGTCAAAGCCCAAAGACGACCCATTTGACAAGATCATAAGACTTTGGCAAAACAAACAGATGCAAATAATTGGTTGAACTCGAAGGTTGCCTACATATCCCGTTTGCAAGGAATCAAACCTGCATAGTTGAGGGGCAAAATACAGAATGATATGTAAAACATAACTTATGATCATGCAATGAAATGCAATCAAGACAATGATGTGATACTGAATGAAAGCATAAATGTTGGATGTAGTGAATGTGAGATCCAAACACTTCATCTGCGAGAGGAGAAAAGTGAACTTGAGATCCAAACGCGTCTATCCTACGCGAGAGGAGGAATAGTGAACTTGAGATCCAAACGCATCTTATGCGAGAGAAGTATATGAACTTGAGATCGAAACGTGGGGTGGCCAAGTATCTGCAGCTGTAGCAGCAGCAACGCCTATGCTTTTTCTCGCTCTACCCATACCACATCGCAAAGAAGAATACCTATGGGAACCACCTCTACACCGAGGCACCACCACCTCTCTCTCTCTCTCGCCTAAATGAACCACCGTCCAAGCTAATGCATGATGAGCGTGGTCTTTATTAATAGCAAGCAAGAACATCTTCACAAAGCTTTCTCTTTCTCTCTAGGTGTGTCTCATCTTCCACCATTTTGTTCTTCACACTACAAATCCACCCACGTGAAAAGAAAACAAGAGAGAGAGAAAGAAACAGAGGAAGGCGATCTCGACATGGCGGGCTAAAGGTGGAGTCATTGTTGAGTTGCAACAGCTTCATTTAGAGGAGTTTAGTTGATTAGAATTTAATTAATTAGTGTTAGTTAATTCAAAGAGAATTTTAGAATTAGTTAATTCATGTAGGTATTTAGTTAATTCATTAGAATGCTATAATCAATTCCTAATTAGAATTTTAGAATTAATTAATTAGTTTAGTTAAATTAGAATGTGATAATTAATTAATTAGTTTAGTTAATTAGTTAGTTCATTAGAATTTTATAATGAATTTGTTAGACTTATTTATTTTGATGATTTATTTAATTATATTTTAATCAAAATTTATTTTGATGATTTATTTGAAAGAGAAAAATAGAATCAAAATTTATTTTGTCCTATTATTTTTCACATAAATCTTTATCTTAAATGTTGTTAGAATGTATTTAATATTTGATTAAATCAGGTGTTCAAACAGCCCAAAACAAATGTTCAAACAGTCTAGCACAGCAGCAGGCCAAAAGATTCAAAAGGTTCAAGTGGAAGATATTCAAATTAGTAATGATGGAAGTACAACGGCTATAAAGGTTCAAAATGCCAAAAGGTCCAAAAGGTTCAAGTGGAAGATATTCAAATTTGTAATGATGGAGTAGAAGATATTCAAATTTGTAATTATGGAAGTACAACGGCTATAAATGGCTATAAATTCAAATGGCTACAATGTCTATAAACGGCTATAAATTCAAATGAATACAACGGCTATAAACGGCTAGAATTTTCATTATATATACCAAAGCTTCTAATGTAAACAAGTTACAAAAAAACCTGAAAATATTCTTTGATCTATAATCACTCACATTTATTCTCAAAAATTATACACTGAGCCTTATAGCATTAAGCTCATCTTTCCTGTGTGAGATTTACAGAAAAATCAAACCTTCATTTTATATATCTATCTTTGAGAGATATTTATTTTAAACTTTCTTTGAAAGCAAAAATACAATTTCAGCTTATAAAAATGTTACAAACACTGTGTTCTTGAAATCTTGAGAGTGATTGTGAATCACCTAAGATTTGCAAAGGTTTATGCTAGAAGTCTCAGGTAAAATCGGAGGATTGCTCCATTTGTAAAGAGGTTGCTAGCACCCCTGTGAAGCTAAAAGATAGTGAAAAATCTCAAGTGAAGCTTGAGGAGTGGATATAGGCTTGGTTGAAGCCGAACTACTATAAATCTGTTTGTCTCCTCTTCCCTAATCTCTTTACTTTCCTACTACTGCTATAGCTATCTAATATTCATGTGTTAATCACTTGATTTACCCTGTATGTTAGTTATACTTCATTATTATTTTGTTTGATCATTTACTACTAAGTTCATCATTGTGCTTGTTAATAATTGGTTGTACTAGTAGTTAATTTTATTGGGGTATTATTATTTTTAATTTGTAGAAACCTAATTCACCCCCCTCTTAGGTTGCTTTTTGGGTAACAGAATTAATTAGTATAATTAATTAGGTAGAATAATTAATGAGTTGTGATGGTATAATAACTAGTTAGTATAGATAGTTCATTGGTTTTGTAATAATTTAGCTTTAAATAGTTAGCTAGTTAGTTCATTCGGACCCTCTTGCGCGAAGGCAAACAAACTTGTAATAATGTGTATGTCTTCCAACCTCACCTCTTTCTCCATTTTATTTACCAAATTATAATAGTTAGATTAGGGATATCATGTTTAATTTAGCATGCTTCATGTTTCCATCCACTTGTATTGCATGTACGGGGGCTCGGTTCATCATCCGAATTCACATTGTCGTTTCGATACTTCTCTGAATGCATGTTTAGACCACATGCGATCAAATCATTTCATATGCCATATTAGTAGCCGAGCCTAGTAAATTGCATATCACATGTGTTGCATTTGTCATATTGTATAGTTAGGAATCATGCATATTTTCTAACTTTGTTTTATAGCCGTCATGACATCGGTAAATATGTGAGTTGTTATGCTTTAGTATCCCGCTTGTACATAATTTTCTTATTATGTTTAGCAACCTACCATGAAGCTAAGTGCTTAAATGATAAACTGCTTGAATGCCTATGGATGAAGGCTCGTTGTTTGAATTGGAACAATTCAATAAATGTGCGTTTAAGCCCACTTTGTTGAGTGGCAAATCATGTTTTAAGCCTACTATATTTGGTGGCAACCAAGAACTTTAAGCCCACTTTGTCAAGTGGCAAATTCAAACTCTTTTCAAAAAACAAACATGAAATTGAATTGTTCCAATTTGAGCAAACTAGTCTATACTTGTATGCCTCACATAATAAATTTTGGGGAGTTATTAAATAAATTAGAATAAGAACATATATTGTACATAAGAATCACATCATAATTAGTAGAGACTGATCTTTGATTGGGTGTGTGGGGTGCTCATTATTAACCTTCGCCTCATACCTAAGTTACCGAACCAAGACACTTTGGTAACGACGGACTAATGGCCTTTAGCACGAGTCACGGGTTTCCTAAATTTCCCAAAATAAATATTTAGATGGCGACTTTGAAATCTGGCAAAGCAGTCCATTTTTGGCATTTGATTCAAACATTGATTTTCCAAAAACAATTGCCGGATTTGGACTCTTTTTGTGTTTCCACTGTTTCACATTGCACTTGTGAAATCAAATTCAGAACCAACACAAGTGGAGTCCGAACTGTAAGGGCTATTCATTCTTCCGAATGGGAGCGCGAAAATCAAAATTGGGGTGTCCACACAAGAAGGCCGACGTTGGTTCATGTGGAGGCAGTAGAAGAGGAAATAGACAAATTATTAGAGGCTAAAGTCATTCGAGAGATAAACTATCCAACTTGGTTGTCAAACACAGTTGTTGTGAAAAAGAAGAATGAGAAGTGGAGGGTCTGCGTGGACTTCACTAGCCTGAATAAAGCATGTCCCAAAGATAGTTTCCCACTTCCCAAGATCGATCAATTAGTGGACGCCACTTCAGGGTATGGAAGGATGAGCTTCCTGGACGCTTACAGGGGGTACCATCAAATAGCAATGTACCCCTTGATGAAAAGAAAACTGCATTTATCACCCTAAAAGGGTTGTATTGCTACAGAGTGATGCCTTTCGGGTTAAAAAATACAAAAGCAACGTACCAAAGGTTAGTGATCAAGATGTTCAAACATCTTATTGGCAAAACAATGGAAGTGTACATTGATGACATTGTCATGAAGACCAAAGAACCTGAGGATCATCTGGCTGACTTAAAGACAGTTTTCGACGTCCTTAGAACATATCGGCTCCGGCTCAATGCTTCGAAATGTGCATTTGGAGTTGGATCTGGTAAGTTCTTGGGATACTTGGTTACCAGAAGGGTCATTGAA
The DNA here is from genome assembly GCA_025200525.1 of Camellia lanceoleosa. Classification (NCBI taxonomy): domain Eukaryota; kingdom Viridiplantae; phylum Streptophyta; class Magnoliopsida; order Ericales; family Theaceae; genus Camellia; species Camellia lanceoleosa. Next base: position 195,085,135 of record CM045758.1, on the reverse strand, counting down.
GCAAGTCTAGATCAAATTAAGGCTATTCTGAATTTGAAAAGGCCAACATCGGCAAAACAAGTGCAATGTTGATCGGAAGGGCAAACGAACAAATTTATAAGCGGTTCAGATAAGTGTAAACCATTTTTCAGTTTATTGAAAAAGGCCACAAATTTCTTGTGAACAGAGGAATGTGAAGTCGCCTTGGCCAACTTGAAAAGATACCTGACCACAACTTCAATTCTTTCAAATCCGGTACCTGGAGAGGAACTATTCTTATACCTGGCGGTTTTAGAGCATATAGTAAGTGCAGTGGTAATTAGAGAAGAAAAGGGAGAACAGATGGCAGTATACTATGTGAGTAAAACCCTAGCAAGCACAAAGACCAGGTACTTGTCACTGGAGAAATTGACACTGGCCTTAATAATGGCTTCTAAGAAATTGAATCATTACTTCCAAGCCCACAAGATTATGGTATTGACTGAGCATCCCTTGAAATCCCTACTACAACAAGGAGATCTGATAGGAAGGATAGCTACATGGGCAGTAGTATTGGGCCAATACAACCTAAAATTTAGGCCCAGAACAACAATTAAAGGCCAGGTTCTGGCTGACTTCGTAGTCAAGTTCACATCTGGAGCCATCCCACGTTGAGCTCCGGTGAGTCGCGGCTTAGGATGTCCAAGGAAATAAGAAGAGATCCAGCTGGGAATGAAAACCCCACAGTAGAGCAGAAGAAAGAAGAGAAACTCAAGCCCTGCGATATTTACATCGGTGACTCATTCCGCCTGTTTGTTGATAGAAGTTCAAACCATCAAGGAGTAGGGGCAGGAGTGGTGTTGGTATCTCCAGATGGGCTTAATGTTAGAAGCTTTATTCGCTTTGGGGTTCAAACCCTCAAACAATGAAGCAGAGTATGAAGTACTGATCGCAAGATTGACGTTGGCAGTAGTAATGGAAGCCAACGAGATAGTAGTCTTCTGTGACTCCCAGCTTATTGTGAACCATGCAACATGCTAGTATGTAGCCCGAGATAAAAGAATGATAGCCTATGTCAAAGAGGTTGTTAGACTATTAGCCTTGTTTTAGGGCTACCGACTACAGCAAGTTAACCGAGATGACAACAGCCATGTCGATGCCTTGGCTAACCTGGCTAGTGCAATGAAATCAGGGGAGGCAAGGACAATAATGGTTGATTATTTGTTAGGCCCAAGTGTGGAACCACTGATCACAGAGAACGAATCAATGTGTGCGAAGATGGGCCCAAGTTGGATGGACGCAGTGGTAATGTTCCTCAAAGATAGGAAGCTGATAGATGATCGCAAAAAAGTGCACAAGACCAGACTGAAGTCGGCTAGGTCTCGCCTAATAGCAGAAAGACATCTCTATAGAAGGTCATTTACTGGTCCCCTTTTGAGATGTATGCATCCCTCCCAAGTTGAAGACTTCTTGTATAAAATACATGAAGGAGTATGTGGAAGCCATGCTGGGGGCAGATCATTTGCTCATAGAGCCATTACCCAAGGGTACTGGTGGCCCTACGTGCAGAAGGATGCTGAAGCCTACGTTAGAAAGTGCATGAAGTGTCAAAGGTTCGCACCTTTGATACATCAACCAGTAGCAGATTTGATCCCAAAGATTCAAATTTCTGGCCATTTGCTCAATGGGGCATGGATCTTATTGACAATTACCCCAAGCAATGGGCAAAGGAAGTTCTGTTGGTAGCAATCGGCAAAGGAAATTCTCGCCGTAGCAATCGATTATTTCACAAAGTGGGTAGAAGCGAAACCCCTTGCGAAGATTCAAGATATTGATGTAAAGAACTTCATATGGAAAAACATCATCACCAGGTTTGGGATCCCAAGGGCAATAATAGCAGAAAATGGTACACAATTTGACAGTAAGCTAATCAAAAGCTTCCGTGCAAAGTACAAAATCAAGAACTATTACTCTACTCCAAGTTTCCCTCAGAGTAATGGTCAGGTAGAAGCATCCAATAAGACTATCTTAGATGGATCAAAAAGTGGCTGGTGGTAGCAAAGGGAAAATGGATGGAAGAGTTGCCCAATGTACTCTGGGCATATCGGACTATGTCGAGGAGATCAACTAGGGAGTCTCCATTTGCCATGGCTTATGGCACTGAAGTAGTTATCCCACTAGAAGTTGGCATTTCAGGGATCAGAACCTAGGGAGTGGAAAATGGTACTAATGAGGCATTTCTAGCCCGAGATCTAGACCTACTAAAGGAAAAAAAGAAAGAGCAACAATTCGGCTGGGGACATACCAGCAACAACTTGCTAGGACTTACAATAAGAAGGTCAACCCAAGAGAGTTTCAAGTTGGCGACATCGTCCTAAGGAAGGTCGTCGGCAACAAAAAAGATCCTAGAGAAGGAAAACTTGGCCCAAATTGGGAGGGGCCTTATAGAATTATCTCTACCATCGCAATGGGGCATATCGGCTTGAAGACAAAGTTGATAGCAAAGAGTTACCAAGACCCCGAACACTTACAACTTGAAGTTTTTCTATCTTTAGATTTTTATTTTTTTTTTTAAATTTATTCGTTAGCCGAAGTAATAATAAAATTTTAGCTTGATTTTGAAATTTGTATAATAGGATTGACCAGTCCTTTGGCGATGTTTCTGATTGAAACATGACGAATATCTTAGACTTATTATATGGCAGAATTGAATTATACTTGCATATAATAGAGTTGAACTAAGTTGAATTGAAACTAGACTTGCCATTAAACTTAGAATGGAACTAAGTGCATTTCAGTTAGATTAATAGAGAAACCAAGGTTGAGAACCTCAGCTAGTCTTTGTTTGAAACTGACTTCGGCGAAGGATTATACGTGCTTAATGTGAACATAAGTGAAACTTAGGTTCACATTAGGGGGCAGAGAGCTGGAGAATGATGAGTAAAAGTTTAAAGTGCTTGGGACTTGTTGAAATTTTATAGAAAAATTTACAAACTAGAATTGGCTTAACACTTGTTGAAATTTTCAGGAAAATTTATAGGCTGAAAATTAGACGAGGTAATATCAAAAGAAGCATCCGAGATACATATTGGCCGAGATGGCCAACCAAGTTGCCAAGCTTGAAAAGGGTGAAGTCTTAAAAGAAGATAACATGTGAAAGTAAAAAAGAAATGCTGGATAACACTTGTAAAAATATTTTGGTATTGTTAAAGTGTTACCCGAGGTATACAAATGGTTGGCCAAGAAAAACATTCAAGGTTATATATGAGGTATTACATCCCAAAGTTTTTAGACAGTTAAGGTCTACTTTGACGAGGCAAACATTCAATACTTGGAAGAAAAGAGAAGACTTGTATTCAGAAAAAAAGGCACTTCGGCCTGGCAAAAGATTACTTGTTCAAAATTACAAAAGGGGCGCTTCAGCCAAATTGCAAGCTAAATATTATTCAGACAAAATAGAAGTACAAAGTAAAGATGAAATATCCTAAGTACTAGGATTAGTCTATGATTTCTCAACCTTGGCGGGCGGTGTTGCATTCTTTTTGACTGTTATCTCGGCGTCTATTTCTAGCAAAGTCTGGTCCAAACTCCTTTCGGCACACTGGACCTTGGCCTCAGAGGTGGTTGGTTTGGGAGAGACGCCCTTGGAAACCAAGTAATCCTCCTCATCTTGAGTCAAGTCTATTTGCTCGCTGAGTGTGAGAGACTTGGGATCAGTGGCAACCTTTTCCTCCACTTCATCAGCTTCACCATCATCGGCATCATCTTTGTCGGCTTCATTGCCAAAGTCTTTAGGCCCTGGAGGGAAGGGCACTTGAAGTTGATTGATGTCTCGGAGGTCGGAGTCCATTGAACAAGTAATTTATTGAGCAATCACCAGAGACGCCCCCAAATGCCCCGAGAGAGGATGAGTCTCCTGTTCCGTTCATTTTGGGGTCACTACAGTTCAAGGACTCATTGTTGTCACAGTTCTCAATCCAAACCGAAGAGTCCAAATCCGACAAATCGTTTTGAGAAAACAGATTTTTTTTTGAAAAAAGTGCAAAACATGGACTGCTTTACCAAATACAGAGTCGCCACCTAAATATTTTATTTTGAAAAATTTAGGAAACCCTGACTCGTGCCTAAGGCCACGTGTCCGTCATCACCAAAGTTGCCTTGGCTCGGGAACTTGGGTACGATTGGGGAAGGTCACTTCGTGAGCACCCCCGCTCGCCCGATCAAAGATCGGCCTCTACTAACCATGATATTTAGTTTTGAAAACATTATGTATTCTTATTTCGGTTATTAGCCTAGATTTACTATGTGATGCGCACAGCATACAAGTATAGACCGGGTCGCCTGAATTGGAACAAAACACTTCATGTTTGTTTTTGAAAGATGGTTTGCTACCCGCAAGTAGGCTTAAAATGCAGATTTTGCCACCCTCAGGTGGGCTTAGAAAACATGGTTTTGCCACTATCTAGTGGGCTTAAAACTCACAGTCAATGTATTGTTCCAATCCAAATAACTCAACCTTCACCCACAGGCATTCAGGCAGTTATATCACATAAGCACATAGCCTCATGGTAAGCATGCTATCATGGCAGTTTCTCACACACATACAAGGATGCTAAAGCGTAAAACTTACCGAGTACTCCAAGCCAAAACAGAAGCTAATTAGAAATCCATACATGATCCTAATTATACAGAAATGCCTAATGCAACACATGCAAAAATGCAACTATAGCAGGCTCAGCTATTCTAAACATGGCATATGAAATGTAACAGATAACAGGTATTCAACTTAGAATTGAAATACAATGAAATAAGTTATTATGCGCCGAGCCTGGTGCATACAAAACAAATGAATGCAAACATTCTATCATACTGTATGCTAATTGAAACATGCCCTAATCTAACCATCATAAGCAGGTAAATAAAATGGAGAAAGACATGGGGATGGAAAACATACATCACACACACGCACACTTATTACAATTGTGTTTCGCCGAGGGTCTCAATAAATAATATACAGCCCCAATGAATAGTACACCCAAATAAATAGTACAATCAATAAGTACAAAATCTTAATTAATTAACAAATTAATTTAGGAAAGTCAGAACTAGCATGCAAGCTAGAGATCGCCTCGACCGCCTTGATGATGGATGATGCATGTTCGTTGCTTACGCGAAATCCATCATGACGCCTCGATCACTGCTTACGCTTTATGCTCTAATATCGTGCAAAGCTCTCAAAGGTCATTGATTCTGATTTGCTACAACAGAGAGCAAGAAAGGGGCATGACAATGTATTTTCACATATGTATGCATGCCTCGATCCTCATGCCACCAATCACGCATCTCGATGCATAATGGCTGAGGAGTCGAATTGCACAACTCAATATAGAATGAATACACATGAAAACACAACAAGACCAAGACTCCATCATGGATAATCCGGAGTGCTGCGGATCGAATTGAGACACGCTTTCACTGAGTACGAAACGTCCCTCGTTTCATGTGCTCGGGCTAACTCCTATCCTAAGCACGATGCAATATGCATGACATGCATGAATGCAACTAATATGCAACCTAGCATACACAATGCTATGAAATGGCATATGCGATGCACGATGTGACATGATATACACGATGCTCTAATATACAACCTAGCATACGCAATGCTATGAAATGAAATGGCATACACAATGCACAATGGACTTACACCAACATGAGTGGATTCCTCACACACCCACATCAAGGGCTATGAGATAAAATGAGAAAATCGAGATGCGTGCACGCATGCATGCAAACCGAGGACCGAACCTAAGGCACGAATGCCACTCTACCAAAGCATGGTAAGGCATGGAAAATGATATGCAAACAAGAAAATTTCAGCACTAAAACATGATGCTAAATGTACCTCAAGCATGGCAATATGGCACCCGATGCATGAGATGAGACTCGAAACTCAAAACTAGGCACATGAAATGATTTATAGCTATACAGAGCATGCATTATTTGAACATGAGGCATGAAGACAGAGTCAAGGCAGCCCCAAAACATGAACTTTTCCGCTTAGAGTGTGGCCAAAAGTGCTAGCAAGATGGCTTAAATTAGCATGCAATTTGACTAGTAAGTAAGGGTTACATGGCATGTATATGAAGCAAGTAAGAACTCATCAAACCAGCAAAAATCAATGAATAAAATATGCCAAAATATGCCCAAAACCTCTGAAAAACAGCCAAAACATGCACAAATGATAAGCTCCTTTAGAGGGCTATACAAGGGATTCTACACATACAAGATAGACATGTGGCGCCCCCAAACCAACTTTGAAAATCAAATATGATAGTCTTAAAATTCACCAAATTAACCCTAAAATGGGGCTTTAAAACATGTAAAGAGGGTCCTTGAAAAGCCAAATGGCCATCAAACAAGTCAAGATGAGAGGGGTCACCCCTCTGATTTGAGGCTCAATGGCATCAAAGCCACTGAAATCCACTGGATTCCAGGGCTAGAAGGCCAAACAAAGCATGCTATTGGAGCTAAGGTGTAAGGCTCAAACAAGAGACAATCTAGCATTCAAGGAAGCATGTGGCTTCAAATAAGAAAATGCCATTAATAAAACATGAAGATGATTCCAAAAAAGCCTTTTTTCCAGTTTACAACAAGTCTAAAAATGAGCACAAATAGGGCTAATCTATCACACAAAAATGGCCCTAAACAAGATAATAGAGATAAGGACAGCAGCTGGCCCCAAATGGCAAGGAGCCCTTCAACAAAGTTGAAGAGGGGCTCAAAACAAGGCACTTTACAGTTTACATCAATCCACGAAAATAAACACAAATGAGGCTAAACTATCATGCAAGAAAAAGGCCTAAAGGAGGGATAAAGAGACAAGTGGTTGCTTCTGGCCTCAAACAGAGGAGGGCCCTTCAAAAATGTTGAACGGGGGCTCAAAAAAAGATATTTTACAGTTTATGACCAAGTCCAAAACAACTCACAAATAAGCCTAAAATACTATGCAAATATAGGCCTAAAAGAGAGTTAAAGAGGCAAGTGATAGTAGGAGACCTCAAACAGCAAGAGGTCCTTGATCAAACATGAAAAGGAGCTCAAAATATGACTATTTAAAGTTTGGGTCGGAGCCCAAAAATGCTTGCAACAAAGGCTAAAATAACATGCAATATAAGGCAAGAAAGAGGGAAAATGGGACTCACCCTTGTAGAACCAAACTTCAATAGCTTTTGGACCAGGTTTGGGAGCTCTTAACCAGCCTCAAGTTGCTGGAATGGATGTTGGAGGTGTGGTGCTATGAGTTGTAGTGTAAAATGGTGTAGGACTTAAGGGGTTTTGATGCTTGGAGTAGAGAGAGAGAGAGATTGAATACAAGAGCCTTAAAACAAATTTTGTAACCCCCAAAATGTAGTTGGGGGTGCTGGTTATATAGGCAAAGGAGTGAAGAAAAAGGGGAGAAAATGAAATTCAAATTTCCCCCCCAAAAGTCCCCCCATCAGATACAGAATCTAGGGAGAAAAGAAGGGTGCAGTTGTAAGGAACCAACTGTGAGGAACATGGCCGGCCAGTTTTAGAGAGCTTAGGTGCCTGGCCGGCCACCCATATTGGTGGCCTCCCATGTGTGCACAACACAACCATGTGGTCCAAACCTAGAAAAAGTGAACCAGGAGAGAGAAAACCCCACTTTTTAGAGGGGTTCAAAAGGGTCAGAAACAATTGCTGGCCGGCCATGACATATTGGTGGCCTCCCAGGTGTGTACAACACAAATATGTGGTTGAGGGCCAAAGAAAGTGGCCCGGGAATGGTCAACATTAGCTTTCCAGCGAGGAAAACGGGCAACGGAGAGCGATGAAGGAATAAAGCTGGCTTTTCAGAACAATTGCTAACCTCCCACCCTTCTACATGCTTCCCAGTAATGAAAATAAGGTCCCTGCCAAAAATGAACTCAAACCGATGCAAATTGAAGGTTCGGGGTCAAACACGAATGCCGGCCCCGGTAAACCGATCATATAATCGGAGGTGGTGTTCGACCACGAAGTTGGTCTCTTAGACCACAGTGTCCCTCAAAAGGGAGTAAATAAGATGCATGCCAAAAACCGGAGCAAACGGAGGTGGTTAAGCGGTCCCCAACCAAGGCACACGGCCGATGGCTCCGAAAACCGGGAATCGGGCTCCGAAATGGAAAAAATGGCCTACGACCACGAAACGTAGCCTACGGCCATCGAGAGATGATCTACGAGACCTCACCCTTCCTTCGAAGAGAAGACGGAGAAAACGGGCTTGGTTCACAAATCGAGGCAAAGTACGTAAAAGCCCGAAAAGTCCGGAGGCAAAGTCATGCCGAGATTCTCAAACTTCGAAGGAGCGCGATATGCAACATCACCAAGCTTAATCGGTGACGCTCGAGTCTTAAAGTCGGTCAAAATAGGGTGTCTACAGCTGCCTCTCTTTGACAGAACTCGAAGTCACAAGTGACGGGAGGAATGTCAAAGCCTGTAGACGCACCCATTTTTGACAAGGTCAAGACTTAGACAAACATTTAAGATAAACCAGAACGGAACGGCTCAAGCATGCCCGCAAAGGGGGGCAAAATGCAAAGCGATATGCACAAAGCCGGATGTAACTCAATGATCATGCAAATGCAAAGAAGTCGTAATGAAGCAAATATTCGCAAATATATGCAATTTTAAGCAAGAATGCAAAGCAACAACTACATTTAATGCGAAGAATGCGGAGAATTATTCAATTTCGCCACGCCTCACACGGAGAAGATACAATACGCGCTGATTCGTTCGGGCCGCACCAAAGACACACCGAATCGCATATACAATATCGCGGTTCAAAAAGAAAGAAACTCAACAAACACAACATGTTTAGCAACATATGTTCAATGTGATATCGAGATGCTAACAAACGTGATGTCGATGGGTGAGTGCATCGCAATGCGAGAAGAAACGCGCGTGATAACGCAAGTTAAGCACGGAGGCATGGTAATACCAAGGAAACGTGCATAACAATGCAAGTATATGCATGAGAATGCAAGTGATGTGCATTAACAATGCAGAACAAGTGTAAACTAGGATGCACGTTTGTCACAAAACAACGAGCGGAGAAATGCGTGTTTCGGCGAGGGCGACTCGATCGCGACCTCCGGTTCACCCGAAGGGTCACAACATATTCAAAAAGGATACAGTTTTGCCTTTGATGAGTAATGATGAGACACGATCGAAGTCAAGTCAAGTTCCGGTGGAGCGACACACGGAAAGTGCACTTCTCTTGCACTTTTTCAGTCCCGGGGACTCCAATCATTACTAAAATTTGCAGGACCTTGAGGCCACATGGGGACACCACCAGCTTTTATTCCTAGGGGAGGCCACCGCCGCTTTGAGGGAGAGGGTGGCTGGGTCACGTAAATATGGTTTCACCACCTAGCCCAGATTCGAGGCGCTTTGGTCTTTTCACTCTTTTCTTTTAAATGTGCTTATCCAAAGCACTTTTACTCACAAGTGCAACTCAAAAAATCTTCTACCTTCCCAAACCATTTTCTCTCTCAGACCAAGACTCTATAAGCGCTTCAACGCCCACGCAGTTGTTTTCGCTAAATCTTTCTGCCACACTTTTGACCAATTAAATTTTGATTTCGGGGCTTGTTTTCTCATTTTCACCACTTGAGGTAAGTTTGTCTCAAAATTTGGAAGATTTTCTCAGGAGTTGACTTTTGTTGACTTTTTCATTTCCCCAGAGTTGACTTTGGTTGACTTTTTCCAATTTTGGCTCATTTTGCTCGTTTTTGCTCCTTTTTGCAGATTTCTTGAAATGGCCGGTCATCTTCCTCCTGGTGGAGGTCCTCCAGGTGCCGGGGGGGATCCCGATATTATGGCCTTGCCTCCGAGGGTTCATCGCTCATTCCGGAGAGGTACGCCTCAGTACATGTCCTTCCATAGGTCGCTTACTATTTTTCTCGATTTTGATGATCGGGCGTCAGGATCCGCTTTGAGAGCCGAGTCTCACCTCCTATCAACCACGAGAGGTATTTTACTTCGCCTTTACATTTTCTCGTAATGTATTCTCGTGATTTTCAAGCATTTCATGCTTTCGCTTATATTTATCTACCATTCGAGTACACAAATTTTGTTTAGAATGCTTAGTCTATGACACCATATTCTATTTGCATCTTGAACGTAGTTCAATCACTCAATTTCAACACGCCACCCATAAATTAATTATGAACACACGACACAATCGATTGAGAGTAAAACACGCAGCTTCAAACTCGATTTTCAACACACACTTCGTTGTTGAGGTGAACACACAAGACACAATCGATTGAGAGTAGAACACGCAGCCCAAACTCTAATTTCTAAACACATGTTCCATTGTTGAGGTGAACACACAAGACACATCGATCAAGAGAGAACACGCAAATTTCAAACTCTAATTTTCTAAACACATGCCCATAAATTAATTAGAACACACGACACACCGATTGAGAGTAGAACACGCAGCCCAAACTCGATTTTCGAACACACAACCCATTGTCGAGGTGAACACGCAAAGACACACCGATTGAGAGTAGAACACGCACCAAACTCTAATTCTTCAACACACGTTCTATTGTTGAGGTGAACACAAAGACAATCGACGAGAGTAGAACACGCAGCCCCCAAACTCTAATTTTCCGAACACATGTTTATAAATTAATTCAGAACACACTAAGACAATAATCGATTGAGAGTAGAACACGCAATTTCAAACTCCGATTTTCTCAACACATACCCATTGTCGAGGTGAACACGCAAAGACACAATCGATTGAGAGTAGAACACCCAAATTTCAAACTCTAATTTTCTCAACACACGTTTCATTGTTGAGGTGAACACACAAGACACAATCGATTAAGAGTAGAACACGCACCTGCATCAGATTCGATTCAATTTTGCACACGCCCATACATTTCATTTGTATGCAATTTGCTCATTTCATTTGCACACAACTTATTCATTTCTGCTTGCACACATTTTATTCATTTCATTTGCACACGCTTGCTTATTTCATTTGAACAATTTTATTCATTTCGCTGCACACTTATTCATCTCATCATGAAATCAATACATGTGCTCGCCCCGAATACAAGTGACTTCCGCGTCAAGGATATGGCTCACACGACGAGAGAGTGGTACCGAGCCCGTGAGGTCAGTCCGAGATTTGCTGATATGGCGGGGTTCGGACCTTCTACACTGGATCTCTCCGCCCGCCAGCAGGACACCGATGGGCGCTGGTAGAGAGATGGTAGGACACCACCAACTCCTTTCATTTCTCGCCTGGGGACATGACCATGACCCCTGCTTGACTTTGCTGCAGACGGCCTTGATGTGGGAGGTTGGGCCATCCCATATGATGAGGACATGGGCGTGGAGGTCGCCGACATATTTATTGGGAGCTCGCGCCAAAGGGATAGATCTTCAGTAGTCCGATACACCTGTTCTCTTCTCACTTCGAGGGTGGAGATGAAGCCCGAGACTCCCGAGGAGGTGGCACAAGATACTCATGATTCTCGATGTTCCTCTTCGCACCACTGCTTGCCGATAGGGGAACACTATTGGCTCTATCTGCCGAGCGCCTCTAGTGAACCTTTCACAAAGTTAGCCGGTATGATTGGGGCGGTACCAAACCGCCACTCTCTACTATTATATGAGTGCGATTTCATGGATGGGGAATATACTCATGCTATTGGAGAGCCCGGAGGTACTTTCTCGCCTTTACATTTCGCTTCTCATTATTTGTACATTACACACACAAGACTTTACATTCTCATTTTGCACCTTGCTCTCAAGATGTTGTATTTACATTCCGTGATTCAAAGATTCTCAGATTCTCGATGGCTATCGCTTGTTTCTCACAGCTTGTGGGTCTACGATACTTCCTGCACTAGCCCCAGAGCTTATAGTGGAGGTGCCCTCACGATCCCAGATTCACTCAGATTCGGTTGTCAAGACTGCCGAGACCCTGAGTCTCTTCCTATTTACAATATTTTGACACAAGGCGGTCACATCGGAGGTATTTCAAAACTCTCGCTTCATGTTTCCAATCTTACACTTTTACAATCTCGATCAAATTTTATGATTGATTATCCGCAGATCACATGGCGTACTGGCGCTTTTTGGTAGAGATCTCCGATTCCGGCTTGTCGGAGGATGGAGTACCTCCCAGATAGGATTCGCTGAGGGGCCAGCTTGGTAGGGCCTGGTTTTGGGTGATCACTTGCGCAGTGTGGGGCTACGCCATCAGATCTTCCTTCAAGACTTAACCGATACGCGGATCACCGATAGGCTCTCACCTGTGTGATTGACGGCAGTTGGGCATTGATGCATTTCTTCATCTCGAGCAGGTGTACGCGATTTATCGTCACATATCTCGATGCTCCATCGACGGGGTTCGGATTCGACGATGAGGTCTGGCTGGTATGCCATCATCGAGCCGGGCTCGGACTGCAGATACCCCTTCCACTAGCAAGGCTCGTACATCTAGAGGTGGGGGTGGATTGGTTCCTCCGATTCCTCCGACTTATCCTCATCCTGGATGGCCGGATATGCCGACTGAGTTGATGGGTGGCAATATGGGACTACCTCTCCGATTCCGATCCCGATAGAGCCTCCGATGCCTGGCCACCGATATGTCAGAGACCCCGACTCACTCCGTGATGCTTTATGTACTTTGATTCATTACTCGATACTTGGACGTTCATTCATTTATCGACATTTTACCTTGCATCCGCAGCCTCTGCTGAGTATATGGATGAGGTGCTCGAGATGGTAGCCTCACTTGAGGGGATGGTCCCGGAAAGAGGCGCATTGTCCATCATGGGTTTCTGTGTACTTCTAGTTTTCTCAGATTTATCACACTTCCGATGACATGCGGATCTTGAATATTTTATTGCATTGATAGTCGTTCGTAGAGCACATCCGACACACACCACATTCATGCATTATTCTCAGATACATCCACTGTAGTTTGTTTGTATCAGATTTGATATACATGTTTTGGCCGATGTATTCAAACCGCATTTTCATTTTCGATGCCCTGTGTATGCTCACCACACAGTCGGGCCATCCGCCTTCCGAGGAGTCGGGCCATCTAGGCCTTCTCGAGGGGTTGGGCCATCTAGGCTTTCTCGAGGGCCGAGAGGGGAGTCGCCTCACAGATGCAGAGCGACATCATTCGTGAGGAGGCTAGTGAAGAGGAGGAGGTTGCCAACTTAGTCGATACATCTGGACAAGTGGAGGGTTCGACCGGTTCCGGGAGTGGAGGTGAGGCCAAGGAGGATCCCGAGGCTAAAACCCAACTTAGATGGTGGCGGTATGCAGAGGTCGCTGCAGAAGGGATGAAGAGGGCCTCTTATTCCCGCTCTTGAGAGCATTGATGCAGCTGTTCCCTGTTTTATTTACCTTTTTGCTAGTAGTTGTAGCATATTGTATATTGTTAGGTAGTGTTATTTTCTGTAAAACTTGTACCCTTGTTGTAAAATGTTGTAACAAAGGAATGATGATGGAATGAAACAGCTTTTGAAAAAGTGTTGTATTTTGTGTTTTAGCATCGACGATCATTGTGCACCAAAATGAGATTGAATGGATATGCATTGTGCATTTGCCAAGTCGTAGTGAATCGACACAACAAACTAAACAACTTAACTCACCAAGACAATAATAGAATCTTAGCAAGTTTACAACTCGATAAGCAAAACACAACAAAGTTGACAACTCGATAAGTAAGGTGCAACAAAATTGATTAAACAAAAGTAACAACTTAATGTACAAGACTTGACAACTCGACAAACTTAACAACTCGATAAGCAAAAAGAACAACTCGATAAGCAAGACAACAACAACTCTATGAACGAAGTGCATTTCGGACGATCTGGGTGACGGAATGCATCCGAAATCGAGAGAAATGGAGGCCTTCGACACTCTGATGCATGGAAATGCTAGAACTCCTTCCAGAGGGTAAAACAAGAGTAAAGATCCACTGGGAGCATGGCCGCCACCTTTTGGGAACTGTCCAGCTTTTTGCATTTGAGGAAGAGGTGGTGCCTTCGGGCAGGTGGCCGGCCGCCACCCAGCCCAGAACCACCAAATTTTGACACGGTCCTCTAATGTTGTCTTATCCTCTTTAAAAGCTCTAGCCTCGTGGTTTATTCATTTCATCTCGCTTTTGCACCAAAATGGAGGCATTTCTCGTCAAAATCTCACAAAGATGGATCGCTTTCTAGATGGCTCGGAGAAGTTAAACTTCCGGTTTCGCTTGAATGCATTATTCACGCTGAGTCAGATTCAGACCTTCCTTTCCTTCATGCCGCGAGGTTTTGGAACCCGATAACACATGTCTTTAGCTTTGAGCAAGAGGTATGTTTGACTTTCAAGATTTTCAAGTTTTGACCAATTCGACCGCCATGAAGAAATTTTGCCTGCACTTCACTCGTCACGCCCAAGCTTTAGGGCGGATGTGGACTCACCATGCATGATGCTCTGGCTCTCCGATCCGCAATGGGGAATGGACATCCTCGGCTTGATTCATCGCTTAACGCCAGCTGACCGTGGCAACCATCATTGGCAAGGTTTCGCAACACGCCTTTGCTTGTGCATGCTATCTTACTTTACTCGCTTGTGCCCAAAGCCGTGGATCTAGCATCCGTCCTGATCGGTTGCTTCAGGCTTGGCTCAAGGAAAGAAAGAAAGATCGCCATGACTTTGGCCGAAACACCGAGTAGGCTTAGATGTTTTATCGCCGGAGACGCAGATTCGCAGAAGCCCACTACTACCGCAGTAATGTTTCCCACCCAATCTCAATGATATATTGCTCACATCACTCGGCCCTCAGCTCGATTTTTCACAAAACCCTTTTACTTTTCTCTTATCGACATCTCTATTCTTTATTCTCTTATTTTTCATCCTTCCTGTGTATGGTTGATGGATAAATTACGTGTTGTGGACTCTTGCCCAGCTTACTCAACACGGCTACTTCTTCAACAACGCCGTCAATGCCCCGATGAAGGGTGGTGGTTTGACCGATGTGCAATTTGTCCGCGAATCGCATCGCTATGCTGTTCTTGGCTCAATCTCCCTGTTGAGTAGCATGTCGCATCGATCCGCTGATTGGTCTGAATTCCATCACAGGTTCTACTTTCCATTCCACCTCGCGCCCGATTATGATCGTGACTTGCCCGGAAAGGATAGAGCATCCCGCCACATTCTTGCTCGAGGCACACAACTTGTCGTATGCCTGACATGGAGGACTAGAGAGCTCCTGCCCCGGCCCCACTTTCACAGCTTGATCGACGAGTGCTTGGATTGGCTCAATGAATGGCGCATTGACCCGGCTTGGCATCGAGACTTTAATCACTGGAGGGGCGAGGACACCGACTTATCTATGCCCTTAATTTATCGCTTTACCAAAGATTTTCAAGTTTTCTTTATGAATGTAATAAAAAAGAAACTTTAATTTGTGTATGCAAGAAGGAGAACTCAGATTGAAATCAATGAAATTGAAGGTTGTGGGCAATGAAAATTTTCATTGGTCCAAAAATGGTCTTAGTTGTAAAAAGATTAATTTGGTCAAAGTCAACTTTTATTAAAACTTTTCAAAACCATTTTCGAGTATGGATCCCGAATCGACACGCCTAAGATCTCACAATTGAAATGCACAACCCGATTCCTCAGAATCGAAAGTTGTCCCTAGTCTCAATAAAGTATGGGCACTTCATGGCAACGGAAAGTTGCCCCTCAGTCTGAAAAAGCACCGCACCGGAGATCACGATGAATGCCGATGACAAAGATGACCGAGATAATCAAAATAGACAAAGTTGATCGTAAAGTTTATGCAATAACTTCAAGATGAAGTTGCCTACGATCCCAAAGATGGGAATCCAAGCGCCTCCACGTAGTTCGTGCCCCGAGTTCACCTTCTGAATATTTTTAAGCGCTCTCTTCTTTTACGCTTCCCAACTTTTTACAAGAGCCTTGCCTTTGGCGGGTTTTCAACCTTATGGCGTTTCCGTTTTTGTAATTTCAAATTTTGTGCTCCGAAGTTTTGTTTAGGTCGCCTTTGGGTTTTCTTGCCCAGCGAACTCTCAAGGGTAATATTTCCTTCAACTTGTCCAAGCTATTGATGGGTTATGAGAACTCTAAGCCATCTAGATCCATCGTAACTACGCTCCACCTCGCGCGACGGTATAGACTTGAATGATGTAGGACCACCAATTGGGTCTCGA